>SWDT01000100.1:0-125544 GCA_009193035.1 Halicephalobus mephisto | reverse complement strand
CAGTATTACCATATTTATTTTTTTCCACGGTTCTTCACTTTACGTGAGAATTTTGAAATTTTCGAAAATAATACTATTAAAAAATTGATTTTTTCACAAAAAATTCCTCGAAACGAATTTTCAGAATTTTTAAAACTATTTTAAAAAAAAGTAAATTTTAGAATTTATTACTGAATTTAAATTTTTAAATTTTACATAAAAATTTTAAAAAATAAAAAACTTTTCAACACGAATTTTCGGAAATTTTTAAAACTATTCTAAAAAAATAAATTTTAACATTTATTACTAAATTTTTAATTTTACATAAAAATTTTTAAAAAAACTTTAATTTTTTAAATAATTCTAAAAAAACTTTAATTTTTTAAATAATTCTAAAAAAACTTTAATTTTTTAAATAATCCTAAAAATTTCTTAAAAAATAAATTTTAGTATTTATTACTGAATTTAAATTTTTAAATTTTACATAAGTTTCAAAAAAAATGAAAGTTTTTTTTGAATTTTTCAAAGGTTTTAGAAATTTCTAAAGATATCCTAAAAACTGAGTAAATCCTAGTATTTATTATCAGATTTATCTCTTTTCATTCTTTTTCGTTTTACGTAATAATTCAAAAAATAAAACTATTGAAAAAAATAAAATCAAATTTTTTACAAAACTATCTCAAAAGAAATTTTTAAAGCAATCCTAAAAAATTAATTTCAGCAGTTTTACTAAATTTATATTTTTAAAATTTTTTTAATTTAGAAATTTTCAGAATTTTAAAAAGTACCTTAAAAAGTAAATTTTAGTATTTATTACTAAATTCACATTTTTTAAATCTTTCATAATTTTAAAATTTTTTAAAAAGTATAAAAAACAAAAATTTTTTTTAAATTCTAAAAAATAAAAAAATTTTTTTTTAATTTCTCGACACGAATTCCTGGAAATTTTTAGAATTATCTTAAAAAAATTAATTTTAATATCCATTACTAAATTTAAATTTTCTAATTTCATTAAAGATTTCTAAAATTCTAAAAAACAAAAATTTTTTTTTAATTTCTCGACACGAATTTCTGGAAATTTTTAGAATTATCCTAAAAATTAATCTTAGTATCCATTACCAAATTTAAATTTTCTAATTTCATTAAAGATTTCTAAAATTCTAAAAAACATTATTTCTTGTCTAATCCTAATGTTTGTACAGATGTAGAACCAAATTTGTTTTAAAAAGCTTTTTCGGAAAATTTAGAGACAGCTGGCCACGATTTCTTTCCGGAAATTTGTCTCAATGTCAAAATTGTTTTTAATTTTTTATTTAAAACAAAAAATTGAGCCCGATTTTCATGTTGAGACCATAATGAAAAATTTCTAAAAAATACCGCGTTTGAAAAAAAATGGGAAAATACAAATTTTTCAACGAAAATCGTTGTAGATAATTGAATCAAATATTGTACTTCCATTATTGGTTTGTTGTTGAAAACTAGATCCAGGTTGATCCTCTGGATATTCTCCTATTTCTGGGGGATCTACTGGATAACCTTCTGAAAGCAGGAACTGCTCGACATCTGCCCAATTATGTCCGAGGTCCATATCTTTATCTGAAATACGATATTATAAAAATTAGAAATAGGCGTGGTTCCAAAATTGTCTCGAGACAAATTTCTACAATTTTCAACAGAAATACAGCACCTAAAGTTTCAGATTTGCAAAACATTTCCCAAAATTCTCAAATATCCCAAAAAATTTCAAAATTACATCAAATTTTAAGAATTTTAAGACGTTTTTACGAAATAACGGGGAATTCTAAAAGTCTCAACAGATTCTAGAATCTTTTAAAAGGCTTCTAGAATCTATTTTGAAAATTTCAAATGTATTCCACAAAGTTTTAGAAATTTCTAAGATTTCAAAAAACTAAAAAATCCTAAAAATTTTTCAAAGAATCCTGAAACGTTTCAAAAGTTCTTCAAAGTTTTAACTTTCAAAATTTTGATTCAAAAATTTCTCCAAGATTTTCAAAAATATTTTAAATACATATTAATCTAAAAAGTTCCCTCAAAAAATTCAAAAATTTCTATAATTTTTAAAACTTTCAAAATTCTTTGTTTCGCAAAATTTTGTAAAAAATTTCAATAAAATTCTACTTAATGAATAAAAAAAATAATAATTCTTACCAAGATCCATTGTTTCCATGGGTTCTTCTTCCCCTACTTGAGCTAGTACTTCATTCAAAGCTTCGCTGTTAATTCCGAGGTCTTTGGCAACTGAAGCCAGGGAGACGTCTCCATCTGAAAATCAAAAATTAAATTAAATCAAAAATTAAATAAAACCAAAAAAGCAAAATTAATAAATAAATTAAATCACAAAAATCGAAAATTAAATACAAAAAAATACAAAATAATTTAAAAATAAAACTAAACGTAAAAAGTAAAACAAAGTATTTTAAAAAATAGAATACAAAATAATTTAAAAATAAAACTAAACGCAAAAAGTAAAACATAAAGTACTTTAAAAATTTAAATTTAAATACAAAATAATTTAAAAATAAAACTAAATGCAAAAAGTAAAACATAAAATACTTTAAAAATTTAAATTCAAGTTTAAAATAGTTTAAAAAACGACTTACCGTCTTCCGTAAAGTTGTCATTATTACCGTAATAGTTAGGTTTATCTTCAAAAATCATAGATTGTCCAGATGGAATATTTCTAGATCCCCCAGGAAAAGGATTAACAGTCGTTCTAACTTGATTTGATATTGACGACAAAATAGTTGTAGAATTATCAAATGCAGTTACATTTGAAGGAGTTGGTTGAAATTGTTCAATATATCTTGCACTTGATGGTCTACTTGGTGGAAGTAAAATTTCTGAATTATCATCTTGTAATTTAATTAATTCTTGTTGTTCATAATGATGACGACATAAACCATCTGTAAGAATACTTTCTGATGGTAATGTTGGTCTTGAACAATCTGATTTTCTACAATATATGAATAATTTTTGATCTATATTATATAATATATGATCAACACAATGATTTGTTCTAGGAAGACAAGGTTTCGGACATCTTGTTGATCTTCTTGCAATTTGTCCATCAGTAACAATTGTTTGCATATGATAGCATCTTCTTTCTCTAAAAGGTTTTGTTTGTGGAAGATTCAAACCTTTATTATAATGATCCCTTGTTCTCAATGCAGCTCCAGAAGAATTCGGATAATTTTTCGCCGAATATATCAAAGGTGCCGTAATCGTTGCTGCTTTATTTAATTTCGTTTTTTCTAATTTTAAAACTTTTTTTTGAAGATAAATTTCCAAAGCCGTATTTCTTGGAGCAGCAGAACTCGGCCACCATTTCGGTCCAAATTCCATCATATCCTCATCACTTGTAATTTCATCATCAGAAGGTTCTAATCCCAAAGGAAAAAGATCCGTTTTATCAAAATCATGATCTTCCATCATTCTTGCCATTTCATCCACAGCTGGAATTGTCCTAAAACTACCACCAATCCTTATTCTTTGTCTTTTTTGTCTAAGACATATCATTTTATCTCTTTTAAGTTTTGTTTCTCTTCTTGAACCATATTCTTTTTGCATTTGTTTTTCCTCATCTTCCGATTCATCATCATCCAGATTATTTTTCGATTTTAAATATTTCGGTGGTCTTTCAATTGGCAAAAACGGATAAGGTGCTCGATTTCCAACAACACTATTCAATGGATCAACAAATTGTATTATTTGTTGTTGAAGTTGAAATTGTTCTTGTTCAGACATTGGTGGAACTAATGCAGTTGTACCATTTTCTGTTTGAATTATCTGAGTACCAGGAGGTAAAATCTGTGTACTACCATCTGGAAATGTCACAATTGTTCTTAAATTTGACATAATTTCTGACGATGATGATGGTCTAGAATCTATTTGTTGATTTTCAATAGGTTGAACAATAACACTTCCATCTGGTTGTTGAACAAGAACTTCATTAAACGATGTCTGAGGAACAATTACTTCCTGTCGAGGAATCTACAAATTTCCACATAACAAAAACAAAAAAAATTACCATAACTTACAGTAATCGTTTGATTATTATTCACCGTTGATGATGGCTGAAGTAATCTCGCAACCAATTGTGGATGTTGTCTAGTCATATCCGACGATTCAGGTCTAGAACTACCACAACTACCACCAGACGATGGAAAAGGAGTTTGATCAAACATTTTCTGTGGAGTTCCATCCAAACTAACAGATTGATAATTTTCTTGTAATTGTTCTGATCTTTTAATACCATTCTGAAAACTAGGTGGAGCAGATTGTGGTGGTTCATTTAACTGTATTGAATTTTGTTCTTGTCTAATCGGAGGTTGATGAAAAGCAGCTTGAATAGATCCATCCGATTGTCTAATCAAACTATAACTTTCAGGAGGTTGAACATTACCACAATCATCAAGTAAAACATGTTCTCCATTAGGTTTTTGAATTAATTGAAACGTTTTTTCTTGAAATTCTTGTCTTTCCAATTTTCTACTTTGACCATCAGGAACAAAAAACGATGTCGAAGGTTGTGATTCAAAACCTTGTGCTGAAAAACTTTGTTGTGGTCTTTCCCAATTTCCTTGTCTATTATCAAAATTGTTAAAATCTTGATTTCCATTACCGTAATTATTTTCAGCATTATCCGTAAATGAATTCATCGAAAAATCCTCTATTGGATTTGAATTATTCGTCATTACAGATTCATAAGCATCACTTCCTTCAACAGACACGTTACTTGTTACGTCATCTGCTTTTTTCTTCTTTTTTGGTTCTCTCATTCCATTCATAATCAGATGAGTTGTACAGTATATTTCAGCTTGATCTTTTGGAATTGCATTCGTGCATTGAATTCCTTCGTCTTTTTTATTTTTCGGTTTTCTTTTATGTTGGCATTGTTTATACGGAGCCTCAGGGTCTGCCAATATGTGTCGAATACAGTGATGAAAACTCAATATGGCTCTCTGTTTGCACTAAAAAACAACTTATAAACAAAAATAAAACTTTAAAAGCATACTTGTCCTTTTTCAGGATCAATATATTCGCAAAAAACCGCCGGAGCAGATCTGTCTCGTCTTCTTCGTTTAGGTTTATTCGAGCACGTCGAACTTGATTCCGAAGGCGTCGGTAACGGCGTACTAGCTTGAGAGAAATTTGTATCAACAGGTTCAAGCGATGGCAAACCACTATTAAACTCCGTCATCGCACTAGTACTCGGGGCAGAATGGCATTCCTCCATCGAAACTAAAAACTCCAAAAAATTACAAAAAAAGTAAATTATATAACTTTTAAATTTCACCCAAATTACGAAATTCAAAAAATCATGTGTAAATTAAATAAAAATTTTAAAAATCATATGAATTATATGAAAATTTCAAAAATTCTGTCAAAATTATATAAAAACTAAAATAATTCATATATGAATTATACAAGAACTTCAAAAATTCTGTCAAAATTATATAAAAACTAAAACAATTCATATATAAATTATACAAGAACTTCAAAAATTCTGTCAAAATTGTATAAAAACCAAAACAATTCATATATGAATTATATAAAAATTCCATTCAAGAAAAATTATATATAAAATATATTTAAAAACTTACCTAATTTCATTGTTGATTGTTTTCCAGCTGGACTATTTACTGTAAATTGAGATCCAGAACATTGATCAAAATTTAACAAATGCGCTGGCAAATCCGATTGTTCGTTTTCTTGCACGTTGCGGGCTTCTTCGGCTTCCTTTCGCGCTCGGGCAATTTCCCGTTCCCTCAGGGCGACTTGTTCTATTGTTGCATTTAAAGTATCAAATTTCTCGTTATCATCTATTTTTACATCACAATTATTTTTTTCATTTGAAAAAACTTCTGAATTTGATTCTTTGGTACAAATTTGGTTTTTTCCAGAATTCAATTTTGGAGATTTCTGAAAACTGTCATTTTCAGAATTAATTTCTGAACTTTTTTCAATTTCCATTGGCTCAATTTGATTCTCAACAACTTCTTTAACTTCTTCTGGAGACTTTTGAGGATTCAATTCTGAATTTTCCGAAAAATTTTCTTTTATTTCATTTTCCGGTTTGTCTTCAGATTCCGAAATGCCGTTGAGATTATCACCCGTATTGTTTTTTCCCTGATTTTCAGTTTCCTTCGATATTGAATAATCTTCTTTCATTTTTTCATCAATTTCTTCAACAACAGTTTGGCCATTATTCAATTCTCCAGATTCAGTTCCATCCACATTCATTTCTTTGAGATATTCTGGAGAATATTGCAAATTCTGTTGATTCAATGGATATTCCCCATCAGAAGACGACGTAGTAGGCGTTGTAATTCCAGAATATCTCACTGGACTGTCAGCAGATTTGAATCCATTGTCCGATTGAGTACCATTCGAAGGCAGAACAATCGTGAATCCTGTTAATTTTCGTATAAAAATTTAAAATTACAAAATCCATAAATTTCGAAATATAAAACCTATATAAAGACTTAAAATCGATTAAAAGGCTCATAAATTTCAAAATATAAAAATCGAAAAATCTGTAAATTTCGAAACATAAAATTTATGTAAAAATTTAAATTTACAAAACTCAAATTTGAATATAAAATTTAAAAAACTCGAAAATGCCCTACATGGAGATCCTTTTATGATCAATTCCAAAGTCCATAAAAAAGTCGACATCAAAATCCAATTAAATTTTCTCACAACTAGATAAGTTAACTTGTCCAAATGTTGCAAGCAAACTGCAAACTTTACTCCATCGACCGTTTTACAGACAAGATTAAAAGGTTAATTTTAATCACTTTTTGAATTATTCGATAAAATTAAGAAATTAAAAATTAAATTAAATTAAAAATTAAAAATTAAGAAATTTTAAATTTAAATAAAACTAAAAATTAAAATAAAAACAAACCTTGGTCATTCATAGCTGCAGCTTTCTGAATGTCGATGAAGGAACTCCTGTCCGAATCGAACGACCTCGGGGACTCGAACGCCGGTGGAGCTGTCGTCGTTGCCGCGGAAGAGCAATCTCTGGAGCTCATTTCCCGATGCTAATGACTTTCTCAGCTCGGTAACATATCATCTGTTCCAATAAATCGATCAAGTGAACCAAACAAAACCTCAAAATAGTAGCAACAGTTTCTAATATATCCTGAAAAGTAAAATATTTAATAAAAAACGTTCAAAAAATCAATCACAACACAGTTACTGATTTGCAAAAAATTGATTTTTCTAAAATGACGAAATTAAGGAAGAGCAGGAAGTGAAAATCGATTTTGGGATAATCATTGATATATGAAAATTTTGAAATTTACCAAAAATCGATGAAATTATTTCTTACACTACTGCCAGCGCATTCGTTTAAAAAATCAAAAAATCGCAAATATCGATTTTAACCTAAATGTTGATATATGAAAAATTTCAAAATTTACCAAAAATCGCTCATCAAAATCGATAAAATTATAGTATAAAACACTTCCAGCGCATTTGCCTAAAAAGAACGGAAAAACGCGAACACCGATCACAACGCGATTATTGATTTCAACAGGGATATCGATATATCGAAAAACCAAAATTTTTCTAGAACCGCCGACCAAGAAATTGCTCAAATTTCACCATAGATTAAACCTAGTGCAGATGTTCGAAAAAACCGAGCATCGATTACAAATTTTGATATATGAAAAAATTGAAATTTTTCGAAATTATTAAAGAAAAAAAATGAGCGAAATTTCATTCAGCGCATACGCTTAAAACTTTCGAAAAATATAAATATTAATTATAATACGAATATTGACTTGATATAAATGTTGATATATGAAAAAATTAAAATTTTCCGAAATTTTTTTATAAGAAAATTAAAATTTTTCGAAGTTTTAAAAAAAGTTAATTTTTTATGAAAAATTAGAATTTTTCGAAGTTTTTGAAGAAGAAATTGAGGAAAATTTCATAATTTACAACCAGCGCGTGTACCTAAGGAACTCGAAAAGAACGAATATCGGTCATTAGTATTTTAAGATTTGGAAATTTGCCAGCAGCTGTTGACAAGGATATTTATGAAATTTTTCAGTAATTTAAAATATGTACGCTCGGGAAAATTGAAAAAGAGAAAATATCGATTGCAAAAAGATCCGGTAAATGAAAGATTTGGAAATCTGCCAAGATGCGTTTATGGAAATTTCACTGTTTTTAGGTAACGCGTACACTCAAGAAATTTCGAAAACGAACATTGATTTAATAAAAACACCGATATTTGAAGAACTTCCAAAAATCGTCAATGAAGAAATTAATGAAATTTTAGTGTAATTTTATCCAGCGCAAACGCTCGAAAAACGAATATCGATTTCACCAAGAACGTCGATATATAAAAAATTGGAAATCTGCCAAAAATCATTCCCGAAGAAATCGATAAAATTATTTCATATATTACATCCAGCGCATTCGCCTAAAACGCTCGAAAAAACAAATATCGATCGTAAAATGATTACTCATATATGAAACATCTGGAAATTTGCCAAACATCGTTGATGAAGAAATTGAGAAAAATTTCGTACAAATTCACCCAGCGCGTACGCTTAAAAGTTCGAAAAATGTAAATATTGAATATAGCGAGAATATCGACTTTAGCATAAATGTTGATATATGAAAAAATTAGAATTTTTCGAAATTTTTTATTTAAAAAATGAGGAAATTTCGTACAATTTCATTCAGCGCATACGCTTAAAAGTTCGAAAAATGTAAATATTGAATATAGCGAGAATATTGACTTGATATAAACGTTGATATATGAAAAAATTTGGATTTTCCGAAATTTTTTATTTAAAAAATGAGGAAATTTTCATATAGTTTACAGCCAGCGCGTACATTTAAAAGGTTTTAAATAATACAAGTATCAATTGTAACACGAATATTGACTTGATATAAACGTTGATATATGAAAAAATTTGGATTTTTCCGAAATTTTTTATTTAAAAAATGAGGAAATTTTCATATAGTTTACAGCCAGCGCGTACGCTCAGGGAACTTGAAAAGAGCGAATATCGATTGGAGCGCGCCCGGGCTTGTTCGATAAAATTCAAGCGAAATAAAAATGCAAAAAAACCAAAACTAACCAAAAATAGAAATTTCAATTTTATTAAAAATTTTTATTTTTACAAATTTTATATAAAAAATTAAAAAAATAAAAATTGTAAAAATTTAATTATTAAAAAAAATGAAATTTTTATGAAAAATATGAAGGTGGAAAACAAAAATTACTTATTGGATTAAACGAGAAACAGCCGAAGGGAAAAATTACGGTAGTTGAGGACAGCGCCAACTTCAAAAAACTCGCGCAAGGTTTTCCGCGACTAATTGGTCCCTGCCTCGGGACTGGAATGGGATCCTTGGTCCGGAACTGGCTTCGAATTTTAATCCGTCCGAAAAGGCAAACTTGTCAATTTCCCCGAGCTGTACATAATTAATCTAAGAAAAACTGGCAAATTTATAATTGTCTCGAACGGAAAAAACGAGCGCCTTTTTCGATTTATGCAATTTTGAATTTTGTGATTTTTTTAATTTTTATATTTTTAATGAACAAAAAAGATATTTCCAAAGTCGATGAGGATTTTTTGATGGATGAAGCGAGTACTTCTAGTCCACTAACGAAGGGTGACGAGCCTTCTGGAGCTTCTGAGGTTGACGGCGGTTTTTTGAAGGACAAAAAATTCCCTTTCATATATGTATCTGAAGATGAATTTGCTTGCTTTGATGAGAATTGTAGGTTTTTGTCGATTTTGATATATGAGCCACAAGTTTTAGGCTTCGAAGCGATCCTACAACATCTCCGGATAATGGGTTCTCAAGGATTCAAAAACATTCAAAATCAGAAAAATCCGGATGTTAATTCACTACCGGTCTTCTACAATGCCTTCGAGGTGAAGTTGATATGCGAATTAGGTTGGTAGGATCAAATTCTTAGATGTTTTTTAAAATTTTAGAGTTTTTTACTTTTCGATTTTTTAGGATGCTTTATTTTTAACTTTTAGGCCACGGGGACATTTATATATCGTCGGATCACGAGGAACCGGGTGCTGTGAAGCCGGAACGAGCTCGATCATCCACTGCGAAAGGACCTGATGAAGGGAAACTTAAGGAATTAGCTGTCAAAATCGCCACGGGGAAAGCCAGAAAGAAGAGGACTATAGACCCGACGCCGGAGGAAATAGCCATCGAACTAGAAGCTCTCAGGGAACGGACGAAGCCAAAACCGAAACTAGAAACTCCTTTAGTCGGCGATTCTGACTGGATGGTTCCTGCGCCGGCGGCCGGGATGGATCTCCTTCCTCAAGACTTGGAATTCGGAACCAAGTATTACGTCTACTACGACCTTTGGAAACGAGGATTCTACCTTACAGACGGAGCGAAATTCGGATGTGACTTCTTGGTCTACGAAGGCAGTCCAGCGACCGTTCACAGCAGTTTTATGTGTCTCATTCGCCACAGTGCAGAAGCGTTTCCGATGACCGAGATGCTGACTCTTAGTCGTCTTTCTAGAACAGTCAGAAAGGGTTTTTTACTCGCCATTCCTGGAACAGACAATATCCTCTACGTGAAGATCAACCAATGGGACGAAAATCCGACGGAAACTGATAGCAAGCAGAGGAAACGGCCCGCGACTTGGGACGATATGGTCATATAGTCCGGTTTAGGTCCTACAGGTAAATTTTTGAGTTTTATTTTTCGAATAAATCTACTTTAAACTCACTACAATTCCTATTTGCTCCGTTTTAACGGTATAATATTTTGCATCAAGTGTTTCGAAAAATTTCATTTCAGTTCTTCTAGAAATTAGTCAGCCGGATTAAGAATGGTAAGCGATATCCATTGAAGTCAAACTACATAATAATCCCTTTTCAGTTGTTCTTTTCTTTTTTCAAATCCCTCGTTGGAAAAACGGTCATAGTCGAATTCAAAAACGACTTCATGCTGACAGGGACCCTCCACTCTGTCGATCAGTACTTGAACATGAAGGTCACAGACATCACTGTCCACAACCCCGAGAAGTACCCTTATATGATTTCTGTCAAAAGCGCCTTCATCAGAGGGTCGGTAATCCGATATGTTCATCTGCCAGTGGATGGAGTAGATACTCAACTGTTGCAAGACGCCACTAGAAAGGAAATCCTCCAGAATCGGAAGGACAAGAAAACCGTAACAGAAACTCAGTGATTTTCCAATCTTTTTGTTATGAAACTTGTAATTTATGTTTGTTAAAAGATCTCTCATATGTTGAGCAGATGAAAAAATTCCTAACCCGAAAAGTTCTGAGCAATTCTACTTGAGGGTCCGGGCATCACGAGTGACGGAAGGGACGCAGACAGTGATCCCTGGTTTGTCGTCCTTCGTCAGGATCACCTGACAGCCGAGCCTCGATTGATCAGTGAGTTCTGGAGCCAGGTCGAGCATGTCTAGTTCCTCTTCTTCCGGTTTGGGTAAGCGATCGAAGTGGTCTTGATTCAGGATGACGTGACAAGTACAGCAGGCCAAGGTTCCTTCACAAGCTCCGAATCCGTCTAATGGCACATCTTTGTTCACAACGACATCTAGTAGAGATTCTCCTATGGTACCTTGGACTTCGAACGTATCTTCTGCTGTTTTGAACGTGACTAGAATCTTGTCTCTGAAAAATCAAACTTTATATAAAAAAATCCAAAAAAACTTACAAATTTCGTTTTTGATCGGCATAGGTCCTGTTTAAGGTCCTCGATAGGATTGGCCTAAGGGAAGAGAAGTATAATTTTCGAAGAATCATGAAGGACAAAAGTAGGAAAATAAAAAATAAAAAGTTTCAAAATTGGAACTCTGAAATTTTTCGTTTCAGGACCAGATTTGGAATTGTTTGGGTTTTCGACTCGCTCTTTTTTAAGAATTTTCCAGAAGTCCCATTGGACCGTCATCTGATGTGGTTTTTACTTTTTTTTTAATCTACAAAATTAAATAAAAAAGTAAGTTTACAGTACTGTGGATGAAATCGATATATGAAAGTTTGTTTCAGATGTCTAATCAAGGAGTTGAAGATCGAGCAGATAAAGAAGTCAAAATTATCATGGAACAGTCGTCCAGTAGGCCGGATTCTGCGGGTCCATCTGGAGTCCATTCAAGTCCTGGATCTAGTAAATCCGATTCAAAAGACCCTCAGAATTTATATGGACCTTTTCATCGACCACAAAATCCGTTATCCAATCCCAATGATCTGGTATCCATATCCTCAAATCATCAATCCGAAAAATTGAAACGAAAGAATCTTCGTAAAATCCAGGATTCACTGGTTTCTGATGCCGCAATCGACGCCCAACAACAAGAAAAAGAAAGACTCGATCGATTGGCTCTCAAAAGACCTGCGGTTTGTTTTCGTTTTTTGAACTATTTCATTTTTTTATAATTACGGTCATTTTAATGATTATAATCAAAACCACAATCATCTTCATTCTTTTGATTGTAATTATTACAGTAATCATGATTTTTAGGAATAATTATGATGACGATTAGTTTTTGAATTAATTAAAAAATAATTTCAGTAATAGTTATGTTTATTATTTTCTAAGTAATTGCAATTATATTGTAGTTTTGAGAATTATTGCAACCTGAAAAACGACTATAGTCAAGATTGTGGTTGTAGGATTAATCCAGAAATAATTTTATCAATAATTCTAGTTATATTTGTCATTTTATAAGTAATTTTCAAAATTTTAAACATGATTATAGTCTTTATTATTATTTTAAAATCAATTGAAAATAATTTTAGTAGTAATTCTGGTTATATTTGTTATTTTACAAGTAATCATGATCTAAATTGTAGTTTTGGGAATAGTTGCAATCCTAATTGATGTTTTGGAAATGGTTTTAAGGGTATTTCTAGCCATGTTTGCAGTTTTAAAATTGATTTCAGTTATGATTATTGTTTTGGAATTAATTTAATTACGATTGTTTCAATAGTTTTGGTAATCACAACGGTTTTCAGGCACCTTCCATTGCGAATTACCTTCCTGTACAGACCGATGTGATTGAAATAAGCGATGACAGTGAAAGTGATGATGACACTCCAGAATGTCTCGGTGTATTTTACAAAGCTCAGATCCCTAACAAGAAGTTCTCAAATTCAGAACCTCTTTCAAAGTACAGTAGATCGGATATTTCACGGGTTACAGATCGGAAAGTGGCTCAAGCGAGACAGGAAGAACAAATTCGACTTGCAAGACAGAGCAAAAAGAAGAAAAACGATCCGGAATCGGTCGAACGAAATGCTCAAGGTCGGCTTCTTATCAATCACGACAGACCAGAAGAAGATCCAGATGTCTTTGTTGCAGATCACTTGACGGATATATTAAAGCCACATCAATTGGGAGGCATTAGGTTCCTCTACGACAACATCATTGAAACAGTCAAAGATTTCAAAAATAGTCCTGGTTTTGGTTGTGTTCTTGCTCATTCAATGGGTCTTGGAAAAACACTCCAAATAATCGAATTTGTTGATGTTTTTTTAAGAACAGTGGATGCTAAATATGTCCTAATTATTACCCCTGTTAATGTTATTCAAAATTGGCTAGCTGAATTCGACAAATGGCTTCCGATAAACGATGGAAACGGTAGAAATTTGAGGAATTTCCGGGTTTTTCTCCTAGGCGATGCTGTTAAAGCCTTCGATGAAAGAAAAGATTTAATCAGTAAGTTGAATTTTTGCATTTTTAAATATATTTTATGTTTATATATCTTAATTTTTAATATTTTTCGTTTTTTATGATTTAGTTTTTAATGTTTTTCGTTTTTTATGATTTAATTTTTAATATTTTTTGTTTTTATTTATATTATTTTAGTGAAATGGAGAGAACAAGGAGGAGTTCTACTGATGGGTTATGATATGTTTAGAATATTTGTTATGAAACAGACGAATAAGAAGCCAGTTCAGACAAGTAGGAAAGTACTTCAGTCTGCAGTTGCTGAGGAAATTGATAATGAAGTGTGTCAGGATTTAAAAAAGGCTCTCCTAGATCCGGGTCCCGATTTGGTTATCTGTGATGAAGGACACAAGATTAAATGCCTAAAAACTAGTATATCGAACGCCCTAAATCAAGTTCGAACAAGGTTTGATTAATTTTGTTTTTGATTTGTTTTATTATTTTTTAGGAGAAGAATTGTTTTGACAGGATACCCTCTCCAGAATAATCTAGTGGAATATTACTGTATGGTGAACTTTGTTCGTCCTAATTTCCTAGGAACGAAAGGCGAATTTTCTGCGATGTTTGATAGACCTATCAGGAATGGACAATGTCTGGATTCTACTCCTGCGGATGTGAAACGGGCTCAGATGAAAATTCATGCACTTGTACAAATGTTGAAAGGATTTGTTCAAAGAAGATCATCATTGTTATTGAAGAAAATTCTACCAGAAAATAAGGAATACGTAATTGTTGTGAGGAAAACATCAATGCAACATGAATTATATCGTGCTTTTGTGCTTTTTGCAAAAGTGGATATGTACTCCAAAAAATTAAATACGTATAATCCCCTAAAGGCCCATGCTATTGGAACGAAAATTTGGAATCATCCTGATTTGTTATATCTGGCTTACATGAAGAAAATGGCAGATCAACCAGTTAATTCTTTTTTTAATAGGAATTTCCAAGGGAATAATTGTCAAAGTAACATATCTGATGCAGCGGAAAAATTAAGACTTTTACACACGGATCATAATGATTATTTTAAAGTTTTTGATGTTGAAAGAGGATCTAATCAGAATGAATTTGTTGAAGAAGAAGAAGATATTTCTGTAGAATTGACATATGAATGGGCAGGTCCTATTTTTAAAAGTTATTCTCCTATGGTTATGGAAAACAGTAACAAAATAGTAATAGCGTTGGAAATTATTAAAGAAACGATTAAAATTGGAGAAAAAATATTACTTTTTAGTTCGTCTGTTTTAACGTTGAATTTGATTGAAAGATTTTTGACTTCAGAATGTGTTCCAAAAATGACAAATTCAGAAGGTAAATTAATCAAATGGTCTAAAAATAGTTCATACTGTAGATTTGATGGATCAACACCAGCATGTGAAAGAGAAAAATTAATTGAAAAATTTAATAATGAATCAAAATTTCATTTATTTTTAATTTCAACAAAAGCAGGATCATTAGGAATTAATTTGGTCAGTGCAAACAGAGTTATTATAATGGATGCTTCGTGGAATCCATGTCATGATGCTCAAGCTGTTTGTAGAGTTTATAGATATGGACAACAGAAAAAAACATATGTTTATAGATTAATTATGTATAATTCAATGGAACAAGCTATTTTTTATAGACAAATTTCGAAACATGGTTTACAACGTGAGTTTTTTAAATAATTTTAATTTTAAAAAATAACGTTTTAAAAATTAAATTTTTTAGAAAAATTGTGTTAAATTTTTAAAGAAAAATAACATTTAAGTTTTCTTAAAAAATGGATTACTTTTAGAAAAGTAATTTTAAAATTAAAAAAAAAAAAAATTACTTTTAGAATAGTGATAGTAAAATTTTCCTAAAAAATAGTGTTGAAACTGTTCAGAAAAGTAAGTAATATTTGGATTTTCTTAAGAGATATTTTAAAAATAAAAATTAAAGATTTTTAAAAAACTGAAATTTTTAAGAAATAATACTTTTTAAGTAGTATTTGAATTTTTTGTGGAAATAATTTCGAAATTTTTAGAAAGAGTTGTTGACGAAGTTCAATGTGCTGCGAAAGTTACAACGAAACAACTGGAAGATTTACTAAAATATGATGAAGCTTTGGATATTGTTTCTGGTGAACAAAAAATGGAAGATTGGGAATTTGATGATTGTGTTTTGAATGGTGTTATTAAGAACTATGGTAAATTGATTGCGGAAAAACCATTTTTGCATGATTCGATGATTACTGAAACGGAGTATAGTTTGAGTGAAGAAGAGAAACTTGAGGCTGAATTACTGTATCAACAGGAAAGTGCAATACATGCTAGAAATGATGGCGCTGAAAGGGTTTCTGGAAGTAAAATTTATAATGCTGAATTTGAAGCTAGATTAAGGGAATTACAGTATCAAAATGGAAGTTTAAAAGGATCATTGTAAGGTTTTATTTTTTGGATAGTTTTATATTTGAGGTTTTAGAAGTGATCTAAGGAATGCGGACTATAGTGATATTGGATTGAATAGAACGCAATTTCAAATTGCCCCTGGGTCTTCTACTCAGCATATGCAACATTCTTTTAGTTCTCCGAATTTTGAAAGATCGTTGGTGCATCCTATTCGTGGAACAAATGGAACTTTATATAAAATTAGCAACAATACGGTAATGAAAGAACCACAACCGACGTTTGGAATAACGTATATTCAGGAAGATATTAAATTAAAAACGACAACGAACAAAATGGAAATGTTGAAAAAAGGAGAACATGTGAGGGTAATGAAGATGTCGGGAAAAACTTACTTGAGACGTGTAGAAGGTGGAGAAATTTTAGATGCAACAGGAACTAAATATGATCCAAGAATGAACAAATGTAATGAGGTTATTCAAATTGATTGATACGGGATGTATGATTTGATTTAATGGATCTCTTTGTAGTTTACAAATATGAAATACCACGAGATTTGATGGATTGGAAATGTTTTAAACATTTTTATATTTTTAATTTTTTAATGGTTTTTTATTTTTTTTAGATTTTTAGATTTTAGGGTAATGGCAGGTGAAGTGGTTGAACCGCCGATTAAGAAATCTAGAGAAATGAAGAGATTTTTATTTGTGTTTTCTCAAAATCATGAAAATTTTAGAATTCCAGAATTTCTATCTGTGTGTGATTTATTTGGAATTGAAATTAATAATGATTGGATCAAGAATGATAAGGTAAGGATTTTATTTAGTTTAATTTTGAAAAATTGATGAGATTTGGATTAGTATGATTGATTGATGGACGAAATTTTGGAGAAAGAATTTACTTGTTTGAATCTACCTCCAGGAGTTTTGACAATAGCGATTGATGGAAGATTAGGATTATCCATTTGAGTTATGTTGTCGTAATCGTCATCATCATCTTCGATGGGTGTTTTGGGATTATTCTGGAATGTGGGATTTTTGGAAAACGGAATTTGGTCATCAGAAAATTGAACAGATTTGGATTTTTTCGAATTACTGTAAGTACCCTCAGGAAATTTGGCTTGGTTTTGAATTGATTGATCTGAAAAAACGTTTTTCTTTTTTCGAATACCGCAAAAGAAAATCATAGAAAATAATAAATACAGTAATGAAATAACCAGTCCGAGAAAATACATGTTGTTAAAAATAAAACTTTTTTATTCAAATTTTTTAGACTCATTTGTATGTGATGGAATTTGAATCAGATGGTCCTGTGAAGAAAATTCTCAGTAGAACAACATTATTGAAAAATGTTTTTGAAATTATTTTTGAAGAAAATAATTTTGATTTAATTGAAAAAAAAATGAAAGAAAAAAATGAAATTTGGGAAAAATTCAATAATGAAACTTCTTCATGGAGATTTAGATTTAAAACCTATGGAAAAAAAACGACAGAAGATAAAGTTAAAAAAATGAGAGAAAAATTTACAGAATTTATGGGAAATATCAAAGCTCCAGTAGATTTGAAAAATCCAATTTTTGAATTTTATCTTATTGAAGACTTGGCAACATTACCTATTGAAAAAAGAAAAATTTATTTTGGTATTAATGTTGGTGAAGGTCAGAATAATTTAAAAACAATATATAATTTAAAAGAAAGAAAATATATTGGAAATTCGACAATGGATCCGGAATTGGCATTTATTCAATCAAATTTGGTTCAAGCAAGGCCTAATAGTATTTTGTTGGATCCGTTTTGTGGTACTGGTGAGTTAATTTTTATAAATATTGTAATTTTTAAATTTATATTTTTTTCAAAATTCTTACATAATTTTTTGGAAATCGAAAAAGTGAAAATTTTTAATTAATAATTGAAATTTTAAAAATAATAGTATTTTTTGAGATTTCTAAATTTCTGTGATTTTTTGGAAGTTGAAAAAAAATGAAAATTTTTAATTAATAATTGGAATTTTCTAAAAAATTGAAAAAAGTTTATTAAAACAATTTTACAAGAAATTTTTTTAATAATTGTATTTTTAAGATTTCTAAATTTTTGTGAATTTTCTGATTAATAGTTGAAATTTGATAGTTTTCTTTTTATATACCTTCTACAGTAATTTTAGAATTTTTCAAAAAATCCCAGAAATTTGGACTCAAATATTTTGAAAATTTCTACTGTTGATTTTGGAATAGTGTTGTTTTGTGTAGTTTTTGAATTCTCGTCTAAAATTAGAATAAGAAAAAACAGGAAATTGTAAATTTACTATTGAAATCATCTTGCTTTGTTTTCCTATTATTCTTTTGACAGTTAAAATGCTTGTCAAAACGATGTCGTAAAAAGTTTCTAGTTTTTCAATAATCTAGTTTTTATGACATTTTTGAATTCTTTTGTACACATAAAAAGAGGTACATTAAAACGGCTCTAGTCTGTCGGATATATTGCAGTTAATGTATCGATATATTGAGTACTGTCTACCGATGTCAACTTAGCGTTTGGATATACTGCATATAATATGTCTGATACGTCAGAGCCGGTTTGATGTACTGAATACATTAAATACTGTCTACCGATCTCAACTTAGCGTTTGAATATACTGAATATAATATGTCTGATATACCAGAGCCGGTTTGATGTATCCAGTATATTAAGCTGATATTGGTGCATTGTATTTAATGTATTGATACATTGAATGTCATATACCATGTACCTAGTTTTCGTGAGTAGAATGTATAAAAGTAGAAAAATGGTAAATCTGGTAAGTAAAAATCAAATTTGTTTAAAATAATTTCAAAAATTTGATAAAAAATTATTTTTAATAATTTGATAATGAAAGTTTCTTAGGAGGATTACTGATTCCTGCGGCTCATTTTGGAAGTAAAGTAATTGGAACGGAGATTAATTATCTCGTTGCTAGAGGCGAAGGAAAATCAGCAAGAAAAGGAGAAGGATTTTTAAAAGATGATCAAAATGTTCTAAGTAATTTTGAACAATATGGATTGAAAAATTTTTATGGTGATGTTATTATTGGTGATGCTAGTAGACATGGAATTTGGAGAAGTAATGTTAGATTTGATGCTATTTCAGCAGATCCGCCATATGGTATAAGAGAAAAAGGAAGAAAAGTAGGAAATAAAGAAAGAAAAGAACATTGGACATTACCTAGTTCTGCTCATGAACAACATATTCCAGAAAAAACAAAATATAATTTAAATCAAGTTTTTTTGGATTTGATGGATCTGGCGGCTTCGAGATTGGAGATTAATGGAAGACTAGCCTATTGGTTTCCGGTTATTAGAGAAACGTAAGTTTTTTGTTTTAATAAAATAAAAATATTATTAAAATTAAGAATTTTTGTTTAAAATTAGGAAAAATGATAAATTTTGCAATTGGTTATTAAAAATGATTACTTTTAATTTTTTAGAAATTCTCGAAATTTATGTTGAGATATTTAAAAATATTATTTTTAATTTTTATAATAGATATATTTTAGCATAAATATTATTATTTTAAAATAGTTTATATATTTTTTTGGAATTTCTATCTAAAATTAGGAAAAATGGAAATTTGGTTTTTTTCTATTTTTTTATTAACTTTCTGGGAGCTCTTAGATATTGTGAAAATTTTTGGATAATTTTACAATGATTGTTATTTTGAAATTTATAAGTTTGTTATTGACAGCAGATTTTGTTTTGTTGTCCAGGAAATTTGTCGAAATTGGTAATGCTTTCTAAGCAAATGAATCCATCGGGACATTGATCGTTGTTGTTACAAACAATTCCTGTATTTTTACCTATGGATAAAAGTTTTTTTCCTAATGGACAACCTGAAATTTTAAATTGAGAAAAAAATAAATTTTATAAATAACAAACTGGGAAGAATAGCTCCAGATTTTGGTCTACAACATATATGTGAATTTTTGGATAAACTGAAAATGCAGTCAGCATTTGGATCTCCACAATCAGCTGCTTTAGAACAGGATTTTTCTGGAATTATTTCAGACCAAGCATGATAACAATCGTGTACTGTAAAAATTTGAATAATTTAGTAATTTAAAGAAAATATTCAAACCGGCGATAGTTAATTGGAAAAATGTTAAAATTCCAAGTAGTATATACTGCTGCATTTTGAAATTTTACCGCAAGTTTAGACCTGAAAATTTTATATTTAAAAAAGGTTAGAATAAAATAATATTATTTGCTTGTGGGATATCCGCTTATATATGGAGAAGGTTTCTTTGTTCGATAGCCGGATCTTTTAGGGAGCTTCCTGAATGCTTGTATTTTTTGTTTGACAAGTCACTTTGAAAAATCTATTTTTATTTTTTAATATTTGTTTTTTATTCAATGATTTTTATTAATTTTTTAAATTAAATAGTGAAAATAGAATAATGATTATTGTTTTGCAGGTATTCGGAAAATGTTCTTCCTAAACATGAAGCTTTGGAATTGATTGAAAATTGTGAACAGATTTTGACAAATAGAGGATCGAGAAGATTATTGACATATAGAAAAATTCGAGAACCAAAAGATGATGAAAAATCATACGTTATTGAAGATAGTTATAAAAATATAACGTTTCGACAAGTGATTTTTATTCAAGGAAGACCTGAAAAAAATAATGTTGAAAATTGTTGATTTTTTTTTGTTGAATTTTTGATGGTTTTTTTATTGGATGATGGAATTGTTGGTTGTTAAACCATTAAATATTTTTGTGTAATTGAACTTTGTAGAAAAAGATTTTAATTTTTTAGTTTTAGAAAAGTGGAAAGTTTTAAAATATTTTTGGAATATAGTAGAATATTATGGAAAATTTAGAAATTTCTGAATTTAGTTGAAATTTTTAGATTTTTTATAAAAGTTATTAGAATTTAAAAATTCTAGTTTTTAGAATTTGATAAAATTTGAAATTTTGAAAGTTTTAAAAAATTTTTTAAATTCGATGTTTTTAGAATTGTTTAGAATTTCGAAATTCGTGTCGAGATTATTTCGTAATAGTTTTAATTTATAATTTTAGAATTGTTTTAGAATTATGGATCATAGACCTGTTACTTTGTTTGATGGGATTGGGACGGGGAGATATATGTTGAATGCTGGAGCTCCTGGACCTCATATATTGAAAAAAGTGGCTGAAATGATGAAAGAAGGCACGGAGAAATCAATGTTGAAAGCTGTTCAATGTGATGGAAATTTACTTCAATATGGTACTCCGAATGGTCCTCCGGAATTTTTGGATTCTTTGGCTTCTTTTTTGAGTGCAGAATACAGAGAACCAGTTAATAGGTAATTTTAGTTTTTTAAAATAATTTAAAAATAAAAATTTTAGAGATAATTTGGTACTTTCTGCAGGAGCAACTTCTGGTTTTGTGTATCTTTTGACTCAAATATTTCCTCAGAAAGTAACGGTTTACACAGAAGAATTGACATATTTTCTGGCGGTTTCGATGTTGAAAGCTTTGGAATTTCCTATTTATGGTGTTAAAGTTGAATCTGATGGTATTGATCTCAAAGACTTGGAATCTAAATGGTCTGCAGCGTTTTCTGAAGAAGATCGTCAAAAAGCCAAAAGTGAAAACAAATTTTTATCTGTTTTGTATCTTGTTCCTCATTATCAGAACCCTACTGGAACAGAATTATCTCCTGAAAAATGTGAAAAATTAATTCAATTGGCAAGAAAGTACTCTGTTTTGGTTTTTTGTGACGATGTTTATAATATTCTTCATTACAATGACAAAATTAATCGAAGACTTTTTGCATATGATAATGTGTGAGTTTTATAGAATAAGTTAATCAATTGGATGGATTTTTAGAAAGGATAAAGATTACGGTATGGGACATGTTGTAAGTAATGGGACTTTTTCGAAGCTTTTGTCTCCTGGATTGAGAATTGGATGGATTGAATTGCCGCTGGAATTGAAGAGGAAATACTGGACACAAAGTTGGATTATGATATCTGGAGGAAGTGTGAATACTTATACGGCTACTGTAGTGGCGGAATTGTTGAAAAATGGCGATGTATCTAAGTTAGTACATGAAATTAGACTGGAAAACAAGACTAAAATGGAAATGCTTCTTCAGATTCTTCATGATGAACTTCCAAAAGAATGCAAAATTTGGCATGTTCCAACTGGTGGGTACTTTGTTTATATTCAACTTCCGGAAAAATTGAAATCAACGGAAGTAGTCAAGTACTTGAGGGAGAATCATGAGCTTCTTGTTCATGATGGACAAAATTTCTGGTCTGGAACATCTGATGATCCGGAAAGAAAGAAACTAGCAAACGGAATCAGACTGGCCATTGCTTATCCTTTGGTCGATGAGGTTATGGAAGCAGCTAGAATCTTATGCAAGAGCCTAAAGGAAATTATACACAAGTGAATTTGTGTACTTTTAAGAAACATACGATGATAATGTTGTTCTTTATCCGATGGATGACCTGATGAGTTAATTGAACTACTAAGTAGATCACAGAAAGTTGTTTTTTTACCACTTAAAAATACTAGTCGTACTGAAAATCTTTAAAGGCAATAATGTAAATTTTGTACATTTCATGAAAATTGACAAAAATACAGTTATGTCACTTTTCGGAATGACTTTTAAGTTTTTATGAAGTATATTTATAAATAAGGACTTGTTTAATAAAGTACGTCTCAAAATATTGTGTATTTCGATCATAACTTTCTTCCAGTCATATTTGAGACAGTTTGTGGGTTAATGTAACTTTTCGAGACTTATCATTTGAACCTTCATTCTTAGAATTTTTCATTGTAGAAATTATGTCGCAGAATATAAACTTTTTCCTAATAAAAGATCAAAGATTTGTGGAAAATCTTGTTGTTTCTGAAGCAAACTAAATTTGATGCTGGTTTTTTGTTAGTTATCTTCAAAACCTCCGATTTTGAATCTGAAGATTCTCAATTCAAACTTTAGTATAAAAGGTGAAATTTTACAACAGAAACAACTCAATTAATAGAAAAAGAACAATTTCGTCAGAAATGGAAGAGAAAAAACTTAATATTGAAACTGACATCATTTTATCCCTGAGCTAAGAAAGTAAGGTCTTCAGGAACAGTTTTCATATGAAGGATTGGTAGGTCTGTCAGAGCTCCATCTCCTGATATCACTTAGAAGTCCCTATCTAGGTTCTAGAATTTCCTATAAATCCACAAAGTTCAAAAAAAGATGTTTTTCAACCCCAACTTCGGAAATTCACAAAGCCTTACGAAATGAATATGAAAAGATGGAATTAAAATCAAAAATAGTCTTCGGTATGGGCTTTCTGAAGACGTTATCAGAATCTTTTCATGTGGTTTCTGAAGTGAGTCATGTATGGCACAAATTTTGGAATTCTTTACTAGGAGAAAGTTTATCATCTGTGGCACAACTTCTGAAACTGGCAACTTGCAGAAATGAGAGAGAACCCAAATAATAGATCTCAAGGAGTTCTAACTACTTATAAAGTTCTATCCCAATATGACAATTTTCAAGTAAGTTGTCATTGAAAGAAGCAACATTTCGAAGTATACTGTATTATCCAAATCTTTTTTAGTTTGTTTGAACTTACTTGCCGTTAATAAGTACCGTGTGCTACATTTTAGAAAAAAAACCGATGTGGGCGATAAACCTCTACTACCTTTGTCATTTTCTTATGAAAATTAAATTGACTTTCTTATATGATTTTCAGATGTTTATATGAAAGAATTAATCTATTGCTGTGCACGTATGGTTGCGTATTTAGAGTGGGAAGTCATAAAAGTTGTGTCTGGAACTTATTACTGCATCGAGGTTAAAAAAAAGGGGAAATGGAAAATGATTTGTGCTAGTATCTCCCACAAAAAGGAATAACGGACCTGTGCAGAGGGGAATTTAGTGGTCTTCCAGACTCAATTTTCAAACGCTTCATTCTCCCGATATTCTTTGCTTTTTCAAGTTAAGAATAAATGGTTTATGATTCATTAATGAATGCTTTTTCTCTTTTAATTTAGGGGTTTTTACACTATTAATCAACAACATTTTTTACTTTTTCCTTCCTTGTGCATTTTAATGTATTTTTCAAAATTAGTGCTTGGGTCTAGGGAGTAAGGTAAGCTTCCGCTGCTTTGTGTTAATTGTACAGTGGGTGGAAAAAATTATTCAAATTACATATGTTCAACATCGAAACAACTTTGATATTTAAAAAACAGGATCCCTATTATCAGCATACTGTACATATGGTGCATTTTAATGTTTAAGGATTCTGAATGACTTTATTACACCGAGCAACGAACAGTATTTTAAACGTCTTGTATTTCACAGATATGAAATTTCTTTTATTATTCTACGTTTTATTTTCAACTCTAAATAAACAAATAATATGAAGCTTTGTTAATTGAAAGATTAAATCGAAGATTCAATGAACATTACCAAGATCCCAGTGATTAGAAACTTCGTCACGAATATTTACAGATGATAGCTCATCTTCATCAATATTCTTTCAGAATACCTGGTAATTATTATTTGTAGAGATTCTCATTGTAGTAGTTACTTTGATGGTCTGTTGGGAATTCGTAATGAAAATATTATATATAGCTTTTCTTAAGTTAGAACTCATCAAGAACAAAGCCCAAGGAGGAAGCATATTAGCGAGATCGGCTATGATAAATTGATGGTCAATTATAAACTCCCATATATCCTTATTAACATAATTTAACATCCACTGAAAATTTACTACTTTTAAAAATATATTAAAAGCAAATTACCTGGGTAGAACAACTCAAGAGTTGATTCGCAAAAATGCACATTACGAAGAGAAAATATATTTTCTCCTGTTTTTCCTTGGAACTGATTATGTTGTTCCTTCTTCGGTGTAATTTGAATCCAACATACACATTGCATATGAAACAGCCGACACAAGTCACAGTAACACAGGTTCCGAGGATACTTGGGGAAGAAAACCAAGTTATCGGTGGCGGTCGTTTTGAAAGCATAAAGTAATTCTGACTCTCATTCTCGTAAATCATCGTCATTTCTTCAAATGCAAAAGTCCAAAAACAAATGTACGGAAATATCACCATAAAAGTCACAATCCATTTAACCTTCTTAGCCCAAAAATAGTTATGTTGTACAGGTATCATAACTGAGCTAAACCGATTCAGACTCAGAACTAAATCCAAGAGGTTAGTCACCAGTGAAGTATGGAAAAGCAATTGGTAAAGTAATACGAGACCAAGATTGTAACCTAATAATTGTCTGAATAATCCAGAAAACACAGAAGCAGCACTCATGCGGAAGAAAAAGTAGTACAATATCTCAGCAATTATATTATTTATAGCGTAAATGAAGAAAATTTGATTAAAAGGTGACTTACTAAATTCAGATTTGTGAATTCCGAAGAACATAACATAAATTTCGACGAAATATAATAGAATAGATGGAATGATATAGACAAGTTGGCCTAGGACTATTTCATTCGCAAGCATGGTTGAAAAATACTTTCAAAGCGAAGATTTTTAACATGTAAAAGCATTTTTTATAAGATGTAATTTTACTAATTACATATTGAGTAAATATTGGGTTTTAAACTATATCTGTATTTAAAAGTCCGTAATTCCTACTCTTTACCAGAAATAATAGTCTTCCTGTATTGCATGCAGATCATTGTGCTTTGTACGTGCTGTGATGTTCAGGTTACGTTTGAATTAGGTAATAAAACACGGGATGAAACTTCACAATTTGTATTTAATTAAACCTAATGTTTTTTACTGCGATATACTTGAAAATGAATCATTCGTGTTGGAACATTTAACTTTAATTAAATCTGTTTTTTATTTTAATTCACTTTTTAACACCTACGAAATCAATTACATGTCTTGTTAGACAATAGATATGGAACATCTGATCGATCATGACAAGGTATTTTTTAAACGTCTCACAATTAAAGTATAATGACTATTTTTTTTTCTTTTAAAGATCATTAAGGTTCATGCATCAGTCAGAGCTTCGATCTATTACTTTCAACATAATGGATTCATACTCGGGATATTTGTTGCTAGTTCAAGGACAGGGAACTGGCTGTTGATATGAACGTCCATTAGCTCGAAGATTGGATTTCGGAATCAGACGATTAGTTGCATCATGAAAACGTAAAAGTTGACCACAAATTTCTACTGATACACAACTAATCTTCAATAGTGCTAATTCAAAATAGTTAACGATTTGAAATTTCATAGCTTCTCATTATAGTATTTATCCTACTATTCTGCTTGAAATTCTTAATTAGAGTTTTGCACATGGCTTTTCTTAAGTTAGAACTCATCAAGAATAGAGCCCAGGGAGGAAGCAAATTGGCCAGATCGGCTATGATAAATTGGTGGTTGATTATGAATTGCCATATATCATTATTGACATAACCAAGCATCCACTGAAAGTTATCGTCCCCTTATTTTTCAAAATTGTAAAGCACAGTTACCTGAGTGGAACAACTCAAGAGTTGATTTGCAAAAATACACATCATGAAAAGAAAATATATTTTCTCTTGTTGTTCATTGCAATTTATTATGTTGCTTCTTTTCAGATGTAATTTAAGTCCAACATAAGCATTAAATATGAGACAACCGACACAAGTCACAGTAACACAAGTTCCTAGAATACTTGGAGAAAAAGGCCAGGCTATCAGTTGTGAGTTCTTCATTAGCATAAGATAATTCTGACTATCATTCTCGTAAATCATTGTTATCTCCTCAAATGGAAAAGTCCAAAAGCAAATGTATGGAAATATCATAATAAAAGCCACAACCCATTTAATTTTATGAGTCCAAATTCGTTTATACTGTAATGGCATTGCAACTGCCGTAAATCGATTCAAACTCAGAACTAAATCCAAGAGGTTAGTCACCAGTGAAGTATGGAAAAGCAATTGGTAAAGCAATACGAGACCAAGATTGTAACCTAATAATTGTCTGAATAATCCAGAAAACACAGAGGCAGCACTCATGCGGAAGAAAAAGTAGTACAGTATCTCAGCAATTATATTATTTATGGCGTAAATGAAGAATATTTGATTAAACGATAAATGATTGAATTCAGATTTGTGAATTCCAAAGAACATAACATAAATTTCGACGAAATATAATAGAATAGATGGAATGATATAGACAAGTTGGCCAAAAACCATTTCATTCGCAATCATGGTTGTAAAATATTTTTTTCCTGTTGCGTTTTAAATAGCAGTCATGTTAATAATAAGGTTAGAATTTTTTTCCTTTAGAAATTGGATTAGCACCACCTTTTTTAATTTAATTGTTTATATGTTCAACTGAATAATTTTTTACCTTATCAATGGTTGCAATGGATATTAAGATCAATCAAAAGCTTCTAATTAACTTAAAAACGGAATTGGAAGTAGTTAGAAGTTATACACAAGGGCATATATGAAAGATAACAGTGTTTCATATCTTTGTCAGTGTGATCTCCAGATTTGTTTCTTTTGTCTTCAAGTTCACGCCCTTCTCAAAAATAACGGTTGAAAAGTTATCCAAGTCCTATTCTGGTCTATCCTAAACTGAGTAGGCTTCAGTGAGTACTGTATGTCTTATATTAGGAAACACACAAGTGAGTTTTCCCAAATTTTATCCATATAAATTAGATTTACTAAATTTATTCGTCACAATACCGATGTTTTTACAATGTGGTCATAGGGGATATCAATTTATTCCGTTTTATGCCAAAAGTGTGCATATGGGTAATGAATTTTTCGAAAATTATAGGATTAACAGTTATTACTGCGTTTGAAAAAGGAAATGAGAGGGATAAAATGACTTACACTGATGACGTTTTATAAAAAACAACTGATCTGTCTAGAAGAAGTGAATGGTATTTCAGACTTCAATACGAAAAATATTTTGGTTGTGCATTATTCTAGTTTGTTTTGCATTTTTAGAATTAGAAATTAAGGCTATACAACGGTTTTTACCCTACACCTTAAGATTTATAGCATTTCTTTTGTTTTTATATCAGATTTGTGATGGTTAAATTGACTTAATATCTCAGTTAAATAAGAAAAACATTGATTTAGAAGGAGGAAAATCTGAAACCAATGAGAGTCAAAAGAGAGCACCTGTTGTTAAAGAGTATCCATCGTACAATCGAGATGAAACCTTTCGTCTACCTAATCAAATTTTTTATACCTATAAATCAACAACAATTTCCATTTAAAAAGTTTTTAGTCTTTATGTCGGAAAACTAGTTCTGGCCTCATCTAGTCCGAAACTAATATGGAAGGAAAAACGTCTCTCAGCAGGCATCGTCTTATTATCCGAGCAAGTGTTTTTCTCTTAAGCTACGAGAGCGACCTTTTCCAGTTTCATTCCTGGGAGCAGAATCGTTTCTCCTGAACGATCGCTCCTTTCTCGCTACGCTTAATGTCGCGACACTTTACGTAATTTTACATATTTTTAGACTTCTATGAAAATCGTGTCAAAAACTAAAGGACTTTCATGCCAGCCTTCATTGTTGTTGCACTAATTATACAGTAGGTGGAAACGGCGATTCGAACTACACATGATTGTATACAATATTGAAGCAACTCATATTTAAAATTATAACTTTCCTATGATTTGCATGAAAAAGTATATTTTAGTACTCAGAGATGCTATAAGATCTTGTGCTAAGCAGTAACTAATTTCAAGTAATTCCATGATGTCTTTATTGTTCAATAATATTATACAATAAACAGAAGTAAATTAATAAACACAAATACAAATACAGTAGCAATAAATGTTGAAATATCACTTTTGTTTTCACCCTTCCATTTGCCACCTAAAGTTAATAATCGAATTCAAGTGAGGTGTTTTGCATTTTGGAACAAATCTTATGAAAAGTGTTTTTTTGATAAAATGTTAAGTTTTCTACCACAATGAAAGTTTGAAAATAAGCCATTCATATTGAAATATATCCAATTTTCGTCTAAGTTTATTTTTTGTCTGTCATGAACAAATACGTAGTCGACGCAGTTCTATCGTAGCATGGCGGGGGAAAGTCCTTCCTATTTACTCTAATCCAGCAGGATTACAGTACAACAGACATCTTAAATCTAGGGTAACAGTAGACTAATATAGGGAATAAACACAATCATAAGATACGAGGGAAATTTAAGCAATACTAATCTTTGCCACACAATGGTGGAGGGATTTGGTGGCTCCTTAAATACTGGGCGTCTGAACCTTACTTAGCTCATCTTCAAAAGCAATCAAACTTCTATCGACTTAAAGGAATCAGCTGTCGGAAACTGATTCGCGTTTCACTACAGTAGCATTATAATGATGCCTAAGTTAATGACAAATATTTATCGGTCTATATTAGACCTTAAATAAAAACTCTTCAGAACGTTTAACCGCTTTGGATTCCGGAGCTTCTCAGTACAGTGCTTATCCAAATACTGTGCTTTAAATCCTTAAATAGAAATTCACAAATATCTCTTTTTAAGGCAGAATTCATCAAGAACATTGCCCACGCAGGAAGTAAATTGGCCAGATCAGCTATGATAAATTGGTGATTCAGTATAAACAGTCGTGTATGTTCAGTGACGTAGTCCAACATCCACTGGAAATGTTTTCATTTTTTATTTTGAAAAACTATAAAAACATAGTTACCTGGGTAGAACAACTCAAGAGTTGATTTGCAAAAATACACAAAGTGAAGAGGAAATATATTTTCTCTTGTTGTTCATTGAAACTACTTATATTATTTTTCCTTCGGTGTAATTTGAATCCAACGTAAGCATTGAATATGAAACAACCAACACAAGTCACAGTAACACACGTTCCGAGGATACTTAAGGAAGAAAGCCAAGTTATCGGCGGTGATTTCTTGATTAACATAAAGTAATTCTGAGTATCATTTTTGTAAGTCATTGTTATCTCCTCAAATGGAAAAGTCCAAAAGCAAATGTAAGGGAAGATTATCATGAAAACTACAACCCATTTAATTTTATGAGTCCAAATTCGTTTGTATCTTAAAGGCATTGCAACTGCCGTAAATCGATTCAGACTCAGAACTAAATCCAAGAGGTTAGTCACCAGTGAAGTATGGAAAAGCAATTGGTAAAATAACACAAGAACAATATTACAACCCAGTACTTGTCTGAATAATCCGGAAAATATAGGAGCAGAATTCATTCGAAAGAAAAAATAATACAGCACTTCAGCAACTATATTGTTTATAGAATAGATAAGAAACATTTGATTAAAGTATATTTTGTTGAACTTGGATTTGTGACTTCCAAAAAACATTGTATAAATTTCAATTATATATAAAAATATAGATGGAATAATATAAATTAGCTGGCTCAGCACTATTTCATTCGGCACCATGGTTGCAAAATAATTCCTTCTTGTACATGTTAAATAGTAGTTATGTCATTGGTAGGGCTAAAATTTCCTTTTCCAAAGATTAGATTGACACCACCTTTTTTATTTAATTGTTCATTTGCTCAGCTAAGTAATTTATTCGACATCATGTCTGTTTGTAGTCAAAATTAAAAAATCAATGAAAGGCTCCTAATTAACTTTGAAATAAGATTGAAAACAGCAATAAGTTGTATACAATGACAAGTATGGAAAAATTGAGTTAATAAAAGATAATGAGAACGAATATTTATACAGGAGCGATCTTCAGATCTACTTATCTTTTATACCTTTAAATTAATGTTTTAAATTTCACGTCACTAAACCATACTCAAGGTATATATTATCTAAATTTTTTTAGTTTGTTTGAAATTACTTGCCGTTAATAAGTAATGTGTGTTACATTCTAGAAATAACCAATGTGGGCGATAAGCCTCTACTACCTTTGTCATTTTCTTATGAAAATCAAATTAACTTTCTTGTGTGATTTTCAGATATGTTTATATGAAAGAATCAATCTATTGCTGTACACGTAGGGTTGCGTATTTAGAGTGGGAAGTCATAAAAGTTGTGTCTGGAACTTATTACTGCATCGAGGTTAAAAAGAAAGGGGAAATGGAAAGTGATTTGTGCTAGTATCTCCCACAAAAAGGAATAACGGACCTGTGCAGAGGGGAATTTAGTGATCTTCCAGACTCAATTTTCAAACGCTTCATTCTCCCAATATTCTTTGCTTTTTTAAGTTAAGAATAAATGGTTTATGATTCGTTAATGTCTTTTTTCTTTCTATTCAGATTTTTCTTTTTTTACTATTAATTAACAACGTTTTCCTTTTTTTGTGCATTTTTATAGACTTAAAAAACATTAATGAAAGTCGACGCTTGAGTCTAAGAGGTGAAAGAAGCGAGTTCCCATTACTGTTGTATTAATTGCATAATGGACGGGTAATAGAATTAAAATTACATATGTTCAATACTATTGTCATTTTTATTTCTAAAATCAGACTTCCTATTATCTCTATAGTACATTTTATATAATCTTTCACACCCAGTGTTATCTCGCATTTGTGAGTTGGAATCACCCTATAGATATAGCCAGATACAGCTAATCTGAGATATTTAAATTCAGCAGTAACTATCCTATTTTAGCCATTGTTGTGTTAGTTTCAATTGTCCTAAGTTCTATATTTTCCCTGGCTGAGTGGTCCAAATAAAGTCTCAGTTGGAACTGACGCAACACATGAACAATATATGCACTTTCATGTCTACGTATCATAGATAACCATATTATATGAAATATCAAATAATTGCTTAAAATTTCTATTTGGGAAAGTTTTAACTTCTTTTATCGTGATTTGCTCCAATTTTCAACTAGAAAATAAGCGAAATCAGGAGTATTTACATTTGTTACTTTCAAATATTTGTGTCGTGAACAATGACGTGGTTTAAGTAATTCTATCGTACTTAGAAGGAGGATAGGCTTTCCTTTTTATTCTAACATAGCAAGGTTACGCGCAATATATATCCTAAACTTAGGAAAACAATAATTAATAACAGAGAGAATAAAAATGAACAGTGGGGAGATAGGAACGATTCCTTTAAGTACTGAGATTTAGAATCTTACAATACTCATTCTTAGAAAAAACAAGGCTCTCAGGTTCTTTGAAAGATCTCATTTCAGGAGTCGTTTCGCTGCAATTTCATTGCAGATTCAATGACAATTACTAAGACTGATCGTGAGAAACTTGATCACACATTTATCAATAAATAACCAAATTCAATACTACTTTTCAGAATATCTGATGATTATTAATTTTAGAATTGATCGTCATGTTAGTTGGTTTAGAAGTTGTAGTCGAACTTTCATAAATTGCTTTTCTTAGTGTGGAATTCATCAAGAGCATTGCCCACGGAGGAATCGTGATGCCAAGATCGGCTATTATAAACTGATGTTGAATTATGACTTGTCTTATATCATTATTAACATAATTTAATGTCCACTGAAAGTGAATAATCTTTAAGCTTTTAAACAAGATTAAAACATAATTACCTGGGTGGAAAAATTCAAGACTTGATTAACAAAAACACACATTACGAAGAGAAAGTATATTTTTTCTTGTTGGTCATTAGCAACAGTTGTGCTGCTTTTTCTTTGATGTAATTTCAATCCAACATAGCCATTGCATATGAAACTACCGATACAAGTTATGGTACTAAAAGTTTGCAGAATATTTACAGGAGACGGCCATGTTATCGGTGGTGGTCTTTTTGAAAACATGTAGTAATTTTGGCTAATATTCTCGTATATCAATGTCAATTCTTCGAATGGAAAAGTCCAAAAGCAGACGTACGGAAAGATCACAATGAAAGCCATAACCCACTTAATTTTCTCAACCCAAATTCTTTTGTACTTTAAAGGCATTGCAACTGCCGTAAATCTATTCAGACTCAGAATGAAATCTAAAAAAACAGCTGTCAATGAAGAATGGAAAAGCAATTGCCAAAGCAACACCAGAACAATATGATAACCAACTAAATATTTAAATAATCCAGAAAATATAGGAGCAGAATTCATTCTAAAGAAAAAATAATACAGCACTACATTAATTATACTGTTTACGGAATGAATAAAAAATAATTTATTAAAAGGTGACTTATTAAATTCAGATTTATGAATTCCGAAGAACATAGCATAAATTTCGACGAAATATAACAGAATAGACGGAATAATATAGACAAGTTGACCTAAAACCAATTCATTCGCAATCATGGTCGTTAGTGTGGTTCGGTCGTAAGCATTTTAAAAAGTATTCATGCCTTTAAGAAGAGTACAATTTTTTCTCTACATGAATTGATACCACTTTCCTAATGAATGTACTTTTTTGTTCAATTAAAAATATTTTCTTAATATTATATACAGTTTCATTTAATATTGACACGGACGTTGACGTGTTCCACGCAAATCTATCCCTATTTTAATCGGAAAATGTTTTTTATTATTTGTCCAGTTCGTAATGCTCACAATCTAATATAAATAGAAAGACAATTTGCTTACAAGAGACAATAAAGATCATGAACTTTTTATTGTTATGTGGGATTAAAATAGTGAGAGAGCTCAACCAATTTATATGTGAAAATTCTGTATCCAATATTACTCACTTCTGAGAACAACTGGGTTTCCAAGGTTTTTAGAGGATTTTGTATTCTAAGACAATGGTCAACTACCTGAGAAACAAATAAGAGCTCCTTAATCCTAATGCACAAAATTTCTTATTTGAAGTGTCTGATGATCTGGAGAAAAAGAAATTAGTCAATGAAATGAACTTAGCTGTTGGTTATTGTCTCAGCAATAAGATTATGAAATTGGGTAACATTCTAGGCAAGAATTTAAAGAAAATTATCAAGTGAATTTATTTAGAATAATCACAGAGAAGCCAAGGCTTTGATTTTCTCTTCAATCTTGTCCAAATGTAAGAACTCCAATGAAGGATGTTTTGGTTCGGCTGATTTGACGGTGTCGATCCACTCTTGAGGGATTGCAGTCGCTCCGAATCTGGCTCCAAGCAAAGCAGCAGCGATACATCCATTAGTGTCCGTGTCTCCTCCTCGTAAGATTGTTTCTTCCAACCCTAAACCACTCTATTACGAAAAAAAATAAAAATAAAAAATGAAAATAAAAATAAAAATAAAAAATGAAAATAAAATAACCTTTTTCGAAAGATGTGGAGTGAAGAAGTTGATAGAAAGCTCCTTGAAAAGCTACTCCGAGGTATCCTATATAATGATACTCTCCATTAGTAGTAGAGCCGTCACTGAGTTTAACTGGAGTTGGATGGGTACGAGCAGCAATCAAAAAATCGCGAATGCGGGAGTTTCTAACGGTGATGGAATGGTTGATTAATTGCTCAAAAAGATTCTAAAGCAAAAATTTTAAAACATCTTATTTTTTTATTTCTAAGTGAAAATTACTTGAGGAGATTTGCCTTTGATCAACTCTGCAATGGCCAAGCTGTAGATACAACTGGCATCAATGGCAGTTTGGTGTATGTGGGTCAACCTGGTGTCCCTCTCCACGAAATCCAGAAGGTTAGGATCATTCCTGAAAGCAATCCCCAGCGGACTCTGTCGCATCAGACTACCGTTACTCAGACTCGCTGAATTTTGATCCCTCACGTTCTTCAAGATGTTCTTCAGAAGCTTATTTTTCTTGTCTTCTTTCAAAAATCCCTGGTTTCCTTTCAGTGCTTTAGTTGTGGTATGTCCAATATCTGGAGGATGACATTCGTACCATCTGACATAGTTTCTTGCAACATCGGCTTGATCAAAGCCCTTCTTCTCTAGCAAACTTTCCATCAAGGCGAGAGCCATTTCAGAATCGTCAGTTATCTGTCCTGGATCTCTTCTTCCAATCATAGGGAGGAACGAATCCTCTCTTCTGTCTTCCTTTATCATTTGAGAGACTCTCTTTCTGGGTCGGAACTCATATCTGGCTCCAAGGGCATCCCCCACTAATTGCCCGAAAATGACCCCTCTGATTCTGTCCAATTCATTCATCTGAAATTGAATAATAAGTTGAAAAAACTTGAAATATTTGTTCCGTTGCGAACTAAGATCTCTCTGTCTTACTTTTCTCAATGTTCAAATAAATATTTCATAATCTTTAAAAAGAAAGTTTTGTGAAAAAATACAAGATTTAATTCGAGAAATGAATTTCTGCTAGTGCAAAAGTAACAACTTCCTTATAGCTCCTTTTATGTTGTGATCAAACTAGGAGAAAATTGAGTTATTTTTTGACTAATCACAATTACAAAGTGCAGAAATAGACGTTACGAAATTGTCTGAGGACAAAAGTTCACATTATTAAGTTTTAAAGTTTAATTTTTATAAGATTTAGAAATTTCTATAAAATTGCATTCTATTTTTAAAGATTTTAGAATTCTCTAAAATTTCAAAACTCTAGGTTATAGATGTTATTTTTAGAATTTTTAAAGTCTAGAGGCGTTCATAAAATTATAGAAATTACCAAAACACTTGGGGAAGTTTATACTGGATTCTAGAAGCTTACATAACATTTTGATTTAAAAAAATAAGGATAGATACAATAAATCATAAGTTCACACGATGTTGACAAAAGTGAAAAATCAATAAAAGGCATTTAGTGTTTTTTTTTATCATAAATGCTTTTTTTCTCTGTAATTATCTCTTATCTGCTTGACGAAAAGCTTTTACATATATGAATGACAAAGTCCCGGAATACCGTAAAGGACTAGTCCAAAAAAGTTACTCTAAAAAAGGCTGTATAACAGTTATTCCCCGGCAACATTTGCACTTCTCATTTCGTTAAATTTACCTCATTTCTTTCGTTTTTTGGTAGTTAAATTAATTTAATATCTCAGCTAAGTGAAAAAAGACTGGAAAAAAGAATTTCGAAATCAGTAAAGGTCGAAGGAACAAATTTCATACAATCTGTAGAAAATTCTATTTGATTCTGGTTCATCATCAGTCGGACGAGGAATCTTTTTTCATTTGTGCTTTTGTAGAAGTAATAAAGCATGATTGTAAAGTGGTAGTACAGTAAAAACCTATGATCTTCTCACATGAGTAAGGAACTTCAAACATATCACCTACAGTATTTTAACTACATTTAACCACATATGACTAATTGAATCCACTAAATCTATTTGCCACGACATAGCCTTTAATACTTTTAAATAAATATATTTTATGTGCCCCTATTTACATCACAAATCAATATTTTAGATGTAAATTTACTGGAAACTTCACATTTGTAAATTATTATTTTGCAAAATTTCAAAAAAAACATTGAGTAATTTATATTCATAGAATTTTATAAAAAAATAACTAATCCGTAGAGAGGAATTTAATGATCTTTCGAATTCAATTGCCAAAAATAATTTAGTTTTCATTTTCTTTGATCTGTTTTAGTCTTCGGAATTAGGCATAAGTGAGCTATGATCTCCCAGTAAATTTCTTTCATTTTACCATCCAGAGTTTTTTATACTATTAATTAGTAATATTTTTTATTTCCTTTTGTATTTTTCAATGTTAATATTTAGATTTAAGAGATGAGTGAAATGAACCTCCATTACTTTGTACTAACTGTATAGTGGATAGGAAATAAGATTAAAATTACATATGTTCAACACTGAAGCGACATTTGTGTTTCAAATTACAGGCTTCCTATTACCAGCATACCGTATGTAACATGATTTTTAATATTTAAGAAATATATGATTTTGTGACAAGCAACATCAAACAATATTTTTAAAATGTTTATTGACAGAACATTAAATTTTTTATTCTGGTAATCTTATTTTCAGCAACAGAAAAAGAAAGATCATCAAAACCGATGTGTTATCTCAAAGATAGAGTTGAGAACTCAATGACAATTCCCACCACTACGATCATGGAAAAATCAACCACAAATATTAAAAAATAAATAATTCAACTGCAATGCAGTTGCTTCAGAACACTTAGGGATTAATAGTCAAACCACTTACTACTATAGTAGGATTTATAGTCTGTTGCTTGTTATTTTTAATTACAGTATCGAAGACAGCTTTTCGCAACGTAGAATTCATCAGGAACAAAGCCCACGCAGGAAGTAAATTCGATATGTCGATTATTATGAATTGATGTGTTATAAGAAACAAATACAAATCACCTTCAACGTAGTTTAATGTGAACTAAAGAGTTTTGTTTTTTATATTCCAAAATTATTAAAAACATGCTTACCTGAAGAGAGCCATTTAAAAGTTGATTTACAAATATGAACATCGTAAACAGAAAGTAGATTTTGTCATGTTGGTCGTTTCGATTAACGGTGTTGATGTTTTTTCTTTGATACAGTTTGTATCCAACGAAAGCGTTACATATGAGACAACCGATACAGGTCACGGCATAACAAGTTCCCATGATGTTTAGAGAAGACGGCCACGGAATAGGTGACGATTTCAGTTTCATCATATAGTACTCTATATAGTCGGAATCATATACCATTGTTATCTCATTAAAAGGAAAGGTCCAAAAGCAAATGTACGGGAAGATCACTATAATGGGCACAATCCATTTGATTTTTCTAGCCCAAAAGCTGTTATAATGTAAAGGGATTAATACGGCAGTAACTCGGTTCAAACTCATAACTAGATCTAAAAAGTGAGTCACCATTGAAGTATGAAAAAGCAATTGGTAAAATAACACAAGAACAATATTACAACCCAGTAGTTGTCCGAATAATCCGGAAAATACAGGAGCGGAAGTCATTCGAAAGAAAAAATAATACAGTACATTGCCAATTGTATTATTCACAGCGTAAATGAAGAATATTTGATTAAACGGTAATCGCTTGAATTCAGATTTATACGTTCCAAAGAACATGACGTAAATTTCGACAATATATAACATAATTGATGGAATGATATAGACAAGTTGACCTAAGACCATTTCATTCGGCACCATGGCTGCAAAATAGTTCCTTCTTGTGCGTTTTAAATAGCAGTCATGTTAATGATATGGTTAAAGTTTTCGTTTTTTGAAATTGGATTGACACCACCTTTTTTAACCTAATTTTTCGTTTGTTCAGGTGAACAATTTTTTGGTGTTACGCCTACTTGTGTAGAAAATTAAAAGATCCATCAAATGCTATTACTTAACTTTGAAATAAGATTGAAAACAGCAATAAATTTCATACAATGACAAGTATGGAAAAATTGAGTTAATAAAAGATAATGAGAATGAATACTTATACAGGAGCGATCTCCAGATCTACTTATCTTTTATACCTTTAAATTAATGTTTCAAATTTCACGTCACTAAACCATACTTAAGGTAAATATTATCCAAATCTTTTTTAGTTTGTTTGAACTTACTTGCTGTTAATAAGTACTGTGTGCTACATTCTAGAAAAAACCGATGTGAACAGTGAACTTCTACAACTATTATTTTTTCCTTGTGAAAATAAAATAAATTTTCTTGTGTGATTTTCAGATATGTTTATATGAAAGAATCAATCTATTGCTGTGCACGTGGGATTGTGCATTTAGAGTGGGAAGTCATAAAAGTTGTGTCTGGAACTTATTACTGCATCGAGATTAAAAAGAAAGGGGAAATGGAAAGTGATTTGTGCTAGTATCTTCCACAAAAAGGAATAACGGACCTGTGCAGAGGGGAATTTAGTGGTCTTCCAGACTCAATTTTCAAACGCTTCATTCTCCCAATATTCTTTGCTTTTTCAAGTTGAAAAGTTTCTAACTTGTCAATCAATGTCTTGCATCTTTCTATTCAAATTTCCATTTTTCTGAATATTGATTAACAACAGTTTCCTTTTTTTCTGATTCATTTGTGTTTATTTTTTTAGTAATTCTGTGAAAATTGGTATTGGGGATTAAAAGACAGGTGAAATCAAGTCCAAAAGTCCTTGCGCTAATTATATAGTGGGTAGAGAAGGATGATTAAAATTATACGTGTTTGTACGTAATATTGAAACAATTCTTACATTTAAAGTCATAGTTTCTTATTATCCGTACGTTGTATTTGCTTTATACTTACGAATTAAGGATAAGGAATAATTTTATAATATGGAATAGCAAACAATATTCGAAAAGTTTAGAGTTTGACAAAACATTAAAGTTTTCTCATCGTAGTATAGTGTTATTTTCAGTTAAAGACCATGAGAGATCATCAAAATAAGCTTTTGGTATCTGACAGATTGAATGATGGCTTTAACGACAATTAAAAGCAGTACTACCATGGCGCTTAGTGATTGCGATACTTATTGGCACACAATAAACCTCAAATAAAAGTAATTCAGAATCTTTGACGATTTTCAATTCTGGAGCTTCTCATTAAAGTATTTATCCAAATGCTCTGTTTCAAATCCTTAGTTAGAGATTCATAAAGATATTTTTTAAATTTAGAATTCATAATGAACATTGTCCATGCAGGAAGTAAGTTCGACAAGTCTGCTATTACAAACTGATACTTAAGTATAAACAGATATACATCTGTGCTAACATAATCTAGCATCCACTAAAAATTATCAATCTTTCATTTTCCAAAACAACTAAAACGGAATTACCTGGGTAGAACAACTCAAAAGTTGGTTGGAAAAAATACACAATGTGAAAAGGAAATATCTTCTTTCTTGTTTGCTATTACAACTGGCCACGATTTTTCTTCTTTTATATAGTGTGAAACCAACATAACAGTTGCATAACAAACAGCCGATACAAATTAAAGTAATACACATTCCCATGATACTTGGAGAAAAAGGCCAAGGTATCGGTAATGACTTCTTAGCGACCACAGTGTATTTTTCACTGGTATTACTGTACGCAATTGTTCGCTCCTCGAATGCATGCTTCCAAAAACAAATACACAGAAAGATCACCATACAAATGGCAATCTATTTGATTTTGCCAACCCAAAGATTTTTATGTTTTACAGGTATTAGGGCTGCCGTAAATCGATTCAGACTTAAAACTAAATCCAAAAGATTGGTCACCATTGAAGTATGGAAAAGCAATTGCCAAAATAATGCTACACTGACGTTATAATTCAATAGTTGCTCGATTAGTTCAGAAAACACAGGAGCAGTAGTCATTCTGAAGAAAAAGTAGTACAGTATCTCAGCAATTATATTGTTCACGGCGTAAATAAAGAATATTTGATTAAAAGGTGACTTACTAAATTCAGATTTGTGAATTCCGAAGAACATGACATAAATTTCGACGAAATATAACAGAATAGATGGAATGATATAGACAAGTTGGCCTAGGACTATTTCATTCGCAAGCATGGTTGAAAAATACTTTCAAGACGAAGATTTTTAACATGTAAAAGCATTTTTTATAAGATGTAATTTTACTAATTACATATTGAGTAAATATTGGGTTTTAAACTATATCTGTATTTAAAAGTCCGTAATTCCTACTCTTTACCAGAAATAATAGTCTTCCTGTATTGCATGCAGATCATTGTGCTTTGTACGTGCTGTGATGTTCAGGTTACGTTTGAATTAGGTAATAAAACACGGAGTGAAACTTCTGTCGGAAAACTAGATCTGGCCTCATCTAATCCGAAACTAATATGGAAGGAAAAATGTCTCTCGGCAGGCATCGAACCCGCATCGTCTTGCTATCCGGGCAAGTGCTTTTTCTCTTAAGCTACGAGAGCGATCTTTTCCATCCCATTCATGGAAGCAGAATCGTTTCTCCTGAACGATCGCTCCTTTCTCGCTACGCTTAATGTCGCGACAACTTCACAATTTGTATTTAATTAAACCTAATGTTTTTTACTGCGATATACTTGAAAACGAATCATTCGTGTTGGGACATTTAATTTTAATTAAATCTGTTTTTATTTGAATTCACTTTTTAACACTCACGAAATCAATTACATGTCCTGTTAGACAATAGATATGGAATATCTGATCGATCATGACAAGGTATTTTTTAAACTTCTCACAATTAAAGTATAATGATTCTATTTTTTCTTCTTTTAAAAATCATTAAGGTTCATGCACCAGTCACAGCTTCGATATATTAATTCTAACATAATGGATTCCTATTCGGGATATTTGTTGCTAGTTCAAGGACAAGGAACTGGCTGTTGATATGAGCATCCATTAGCTCGAAGATTGGATTTCGGAATCAGACGATTAGTTGCATCATGAAAACGTAAAAGTTGACCACAAATTTCTACTGATACACAACTAATCTTCAATAGTGCTAATTCAAAATAGTTAACGATTTGAAATTTCATAGCTTCTCATTACAGTATTTATTCTATTATTCTACTTGAAATTCTTAATTAGAGTTTTGCACATGGCTTTTCTTAAGTTAGAACTCATCAAGAACAAAGCCCAGGGAGGAAGCAGATTGGCCAGATCGGCTATGATAAATTGGTGATTCAGTATAAACTCCCATATACCCTTATTAACAGAATTTAACATCCACTGAAAATTTACTATTTTTAAAAATATATTAAAAGCAAATTACCTGGGTAGAACAACTCAAGAGTTGATTCGCAAAAATGCACATTACGAAGAGAAAATATATTTTCTCCTGTTTTTCCTTGGAACTGATTATGTTGTTTTTTCTTCGGTGTAATTTGAATCCAACATACGCATTGCATATGAAACAGCCGACACAAGTCACAGTAACACAGGTTCCGAGGATACTTGGGGGAAAAGGCCAGGCTATCGGCGGTGATTTCTTCATTAGCATGAGATAATTCTGACTATTATTCTTGTAAGTCATTGTTATCTCCTCAAATGGAAAAGTCCAAAAGCAGATGTAAGGGAAGATTACCATGAAAACCACAACCCATTTAATTTTATGAGTGCAAATTCGTTTGTACCTTAAAGGCATTGCAACTGCCGTAAATCGATTCAAACTCAGAACTAAATCCAAGAGGTTAGTCACTAGTGAAGTATGGAAAAGCAATTGGTAAAATAACACAAGAACAATATTACAACCCAGTAGTTGTCTGAATAATCCGGAAAATATAGGAGCAGAATTCATGCGGAAGAAAAAGTAGTACAATATCTCAGCAATTATATTATTTATAGCGTAAATGAAGAAAATTTGATTAAAAGGTGACTGACTAAATTCAGATTTGTGAGTTCCAAAGAACATAACATAAATTTCGGCGAAATATAACAGAATAGATGGAATGATATAGGCAAGTTGGCCTAAAACAATTTCATTCGCAATCATGGTTTTAAAATATTTTTTTCCTGTTGCATTTTAAATAGCAGTCATGTTAATAATAAGGTTAGAGTTTTTTCTTTAGAAATTGGGTTAGAACCACCTTTTTTAATTTAATTGTTTATATGTTCAACCGAACAATTTTTTTTACCTTATCAATGGTGACAGTGGAGATTAAGATCAATCAAAAGCTTCTTATTAACTTAGAAACGGAATTGGAAGTAGTAAGAAGTTATACACAAGGGCAATTATGAAAGATAACAGTATTTCATATCTTTGTCAGTGTGATCTCCAGATTTGTTTCTTTTGTCTTCAAGTTCACGCCCTTCTCAAAAATAACGGTTGGAAAGTTATCCAAGTTTTATTCTGATCTGTCCTAAACTGAGTAGGCTTCGGTGTGTACTGTATGTCTTATATTAGAAAACACACAAGTGAGTTTTCCCAAGTTTTATCCATATAAATTAGATTTACTAAATTTATTCGTCACAATATCGATGTTTTTACAATGTGGTCATAGGGGATATCAATTTGTTCCTTCTTATGCCAAAAGGTTAAATTTACCATTGCTGCGAAATACAAATCAGCTTCTAATGCAAGATTCTCCGAAATCTATAGGCGTTTAGCTGTCTTTGAGGGTAAGTCGAATGAGACTCAGGACCCCGATATTTAAGTAAGTTGCCGAATCTCCCCATAATTGTCTGACAAAGCTTGTCATTATTTAAGTTTTTTATATTTTGTATTATGACTAAAGTGTTTCTAAATTGTATTTCGTGTTGTCATTGGGTAAATAATGAGCAATATTTCATTTGAATTTGTACAGAACACGTCAATATTCGAAATATGGTTTATTGACAAGACATTAAATTTTTTATTGTGGTGCAGGCACAAAGATCGGACTTAAACCGCAGACGGCCTAGACAAAATACCCAAAGCTCCGCCCAGTCAGCCGACGCCTGTGAAGTGAGACTAAAGTGTTAGAGAGTCAGTCTTTGAGAAATTCCAGCTTTAGACGGGTCCGAGTTTGACTTCGGTCAAACGAGGATTCTTCCTCCTTTGTTTCATGCTTATGTTAAGATAAATAAGCTTAATTGCTAATAGTAGGAATCAACAGTTTTCCGCTTAATCATGGAGCTCCAAAGTGTCACATCATCGACATCCCTCCATCTGACCCCTTTACTCCATATTTTACTACCGTTATTTTACTACAGTGGCATAGTTTTATTTTTATATGCAGAATAGAAGAGATCATCAAAATGAGTATGTTATCTCAAAGATAGAGTTGAGAATTCAATGACAATTCCCAGCACTATGATCATGGAAAAATTAATCACAAATATTAAAAAATGAATAAATAATTCAGATGCCTTAGAACATCTAACGGTGTTTAATTACAGAAATAAGCATTATCGTAGTTGTTTTAGTGGTCTTTTTCACATCCTTCATTATAGTTTTACAAATTGCTTTTCTTAGTGTGGAATTCATCAAGAGCATTGCCCATGGGGGGATCGTGAAGCCAAGATCGGCTATTACAAACTGATGTTCAATTATAACCTGCTTTATCTCACTATTAACATAATTGAACATCCACTGAAAGCAAATAACTGTAAATTTTCAATAAGTTTAAACGGAATTACCTGAGTGGAACAACTTAAGAGTTGATTTGCAAAAATGCACATTACGAATAAAAAAATAAATTTTTCTTGCTGGTAATTAGCAATAGCTATGTTGTTCTTTCTTCGGTGTAATTTGAGCCCAACAAAAACATTGCATATGAACTACCGATACAAGTCACAGTAACACAAGTTCGAGAGATACTTGAAGAAGAAAACCAAGTTATCGGTGGTGGTCTTTTTGAAAATATATAATAATCTTGACTATTGCTGAGGTAAATCATTGTTATTTCTTCGAATGGAAAAGTCCAAAAGCAGACGTACGGAAAGATCACAATGAAAGCCAAACCCACTTAATTTTCTCAACCCAAATTCGTTTGTACCTTAAAGGCATTGCAACTGCCGTAAATCTATTCAGACTCAGAAAGAAATCTAAAAAACCAATTGCCAGTGAAGAATTAAAAGCAATTGCCAAAATAACACCAGAACAATATGACAACCAACTAAATGCTCAAATAATCCAAAAAATATAGGAGCAGAGCCCATGCGGAAGAAAAAGTAATACAGTATCTCAGCGATTATATTGTTCACAGAGTAAATAAGGAATATTTGATTGAAAGATAGTTTGTTAAAAATTGTTGTATATTCCGAAGAACATGACATAAATCTCCGAAATATAACAGAATAGATGGAATGATATAGACCAGTGACCTTAAACCATTTCATTCGCAATCATGGTTGCTCATATGGTTTGGTCATCAGAAGTTTAAAGAGTATTCATGCTTTTAAGAAGAGTACAATTTTTTCTCTACATGAATTGATACCACTTTTCTAATGCAGATATTCTTTTATTCAACTAAAAATAATTCCTTCATACTACACACCAGTTTCATTTAATATTGGCACGAATGTTAACATACTCCACGCAAATCTATCCCTATTTTAATCGGAAAATGTTCTTTCTTATTTGTCCAGTTCATAATGCTCACAATCCAATATAAATAGAAAGACAATTTGTTACAAGAGACAATAAAACTTTAAAAAGACAATAAAGACATTAACTTTCTATTTTATGTGGGATTAAAACAGTAGGAGAGCTCAACCAACTTATATGTGGAAATTCTGCACCCAATATTGCTCGCTTCTGAGAACAACTGGGTTTCCAAGTTTTTAGTAGATTTCGTATTGGAACCCATTTCGTAACAATATCAAAAGATCAATCGGAGGTTAACTAACTTACAAAGGAGACTGGAAATCCCAATATATTCTACATTGATGAATATGAAAAAGTTGAATTAATGAAGAACAGTAGTATCTGATAGCTGTATCAGTAGGATCTCCAGAGTTATTCATTTGACGCTCCCTTAAGTTAGTATATTCTTTTAAACTTCACATGACGGAAACATCTAATTCACAAGTTATCCGAATCCTTTCTGTTCTGTTTTGAAATCAGATTGCTTTTGATTTGTACTGTATGCATTGTTCTAGTAAAAGTCCGGTCGAAGAGAGCCCTCACAGCTTCTGTCTGTATGAATTAAATTAATTAAACATTCCTCATGATGTGGATTTGTAGGAACTATATATATGGAAATGTCAGTTGCTTTCTGTGTACGTGAGATTTTGATTTTGAAAATAAGCTTTTCAGAAGCTTCATTGTTAAGCTATTAACCCACCAAGTCTAAAGACGGAAAGAAAATAATCACACTGACGGTATCTTGCGGAAGAGAATAATTTGTCTGCTTAGAGGAAGTGATCACACTTCGAACCTAAGTGCCGAAAAACATGTTATTTTGTGTCATTTTGGAGCTGAGAATTACGGCTTATGATGATAATATTCTTGACTGTGCAACAGTTACTCCCCTGATTTCCTGAGATATTTCTTTCCGTCTTTAAACCAGTCTTTTTAGTCTAAGTTAACCTTATGTCTATCAAATAATCCAGAGTTGGTTTTGAACCAAAAAATCCCGAAATGAGTGTAAACTAAAGATTACCTGCCCCAAAGGAACAACTATCATGCAACCGAAAACGTGAACTTATTGATAAGTCAAAATTTATTATTACCACTAATAAGTGTCTTCTATTTTTCTGTTTTAATATCCCCTTTTCTTACTCTTAATCAAAAACAGTTTTTTTCTTGTATATTTTTTTTTTTCAAAATTTCTGTGGAAATTAATGTTGTGTTATAAGAGTAAAGTAAGCCCTACTGTTTTCGTGTTATATTGTTAGTGGGTGGAAAAGACTATTCAAATTACATATGTTCAACATCGAAACAACTTTGATATTTAAACACAGGATCCCTATTATCAGCATACTGACATATGGTGCATTTTAATGTTTAAGGATTTTGAATGGCTTTATTACACCAAAGAACAAATAAATTTAGAACTTTTTCATAATATAGAACTACAAATTTTATTGTGGTATTTTCTTTTTCAGCTAGAAGACAAAATATTCGATGAAAATAGCTATTTGTTAGTTGAAACAGATTGTGGAATCAATAGTGATTAGAAACAATATGAACATGAGGAACGTCAAGTATTTATAAATAAATAATAAGGTTCGATAAAACTACTTCAGAATAGTTGACGATTGGTATTTATAGTGCTTAGCACGAGAGTAGTTTTTGCAGGAGTTGGTTTTATCTTCTTAAGTACAGTATCATAGATAGCTTTTCTAGGGTAGCATTCATCAGGAGCATTGCCCACGGGGGAAGCATATTAGCGAGATCAGCAATTACAAACTGATGCCTCATAATGAATTGCCATATATCCTTATTAACATAACCTAACATCCACTGAAAAATTTACTATTCTTAAAAATACGTTAAACGCGAATTACCTGGGTAGAACAACTCAAGAGTTGATTCGCAAAAATACACAAAGTGAAGAGGAAATACAGTTTTTCTTGTTGTTCATTGGAACTGATTATGTTGTTTTTTCTTCGGTGCAGTTTAAATCCAACATACGCATTGCATACGAAACAACCAAGACAGGTCACGGTGACACAGGTTCCGAGGATACTTCCAGTAGAAGGCCAAGTTATCGGCGGTAATTTCTGTGGAATCATAAGATAATTCTTGGTATCATTCTTGTATATCATCGTTATTTGCTGGAACGGAAAGGTCCAGAAACAGATGTACGGAAAGATCACCATGAAGACCACAATCCATTTAATCTTGCCAATCCAAAAATGTTTATATTTCATGGGCATCACAATCGCACTAAATCTATTCATGCTTAGAACTAAATCCAAGAGGTTAGTCACCAGTGAAGTATGGTAAAGTACTTGTCTTAACAACACCAGAACAATATGGTAGCCCAATAGGTGCTCAAATAATCCGAAAAATACAGAAGCGGTAGTCATTCTGAAGAAAAAGTAGTACAGTATTTCAGCGATTATATTGTTTACAGCGTAAATGAAGAATATTTGATTGAAAGATAGTTTGTTAAACTTGGATTTGTATATTCCGAAGAACATAACATAAATTTCGACGAAATATAATAGAATAGATGGAATAATATAGACAAGTTGGCCTAAAACCATTTCGTTTGCAATCATGGTGACAAAATGGTTTGAATTTTGACTATCTCAAAATGCAAATACGCCCTTTGTAAAGTTATAATTTTACTAATTGTATGGTCAATGGCATGCCAGGTTCAAAGTAAAGAGGTTCTTACATAACGTTAGAGACGTTTTAAAGTTTAAAATGACACATTAATTGTTATCTTCATGTACCAACGCATACGGTATGAACTTTTATACTTGGTGGTTCTGGGTAATTGTATGATGTGAAGCATCAAATGATAATAATGAATTTTATTTTTGTTGGTCAGAGCGGCCTGCTTACAGATAAGAAAGATAGATTTATAGAAAAGGTTTATCTTACAAATGCTTAAGGCACAATATAAAATACTGTGTCTGACTCGACACACACTACAAACACAATAACAATTCCTGCCAAGAGAAACTATATGTTCCTTTGTCGGTGCTAAGAGAATCCGTTCAGAACCAAACGCTTCCTGTTGGTTGCGCTTTCCTCTAAGGGTGGAGTGTCCGATCCAACAATTTCGATAGAAAATTAAATTTTTTATTATCATATATTTAAAAAGTGATCAACCATATTGAAGTATTCAATACTTAGGTAGATTTATTCTTATGTTATTAAAACATTTTTTGTCTTTTATTAATTTTAAGGTTTTAAAATTTATATGACAGAAATATAACATTTGATAGATCATACTACATTGGGTTTAACATTAATCATAGTGAAGCTCCTAATTATAACACAAATTTGGATTTACATTATTATTATCTAAGATCGCCAAATTGTCAGAAACAATAGTTATGGCTAAGACATCCTAATTACAACTCAATATATTCGCAACTGTAGTGAAACTTTGTCTTTTGATCAAGAACAAGAAGACCAGTGCTGTGAAACCCTGTTAACTTAAAGGGTTCAGTTTCGGATTTCACAATGGTTGGCACCCTTCTATCCATGAGAAAAATGACTATACATATTTATGGCTGAATAATTTCGCTTCAATAAATCTACTTTAGAATACCTGATGATTATTATTTGTAGAGATTCTCATTGTAGTAGCTACTTTGGTGGTCTGTTGAGAATTCGTAATCAAAGTTTTATATATAGCTTTTCTTAAGTTAGAACTCATCAAGAACATTGCCCAAGGAGGGAGCATATTAGCGAGATCGGCTATGATAAATTGATGCCTTAGTATAAATTCCCATATATCTTTATTAACATAATTTAACATCCACTGAAATTTTACTATTTTTAAAATATATTAAAAGCAAATTACCTGAGTAGAACAACTCAAGAGTTGATTCGCAAAAATACACATTGTGAAGAGAAAATATATTTTCTCCTGTTTTTCCTTGGAACTGATTATGTTGTTTTTTCTTCGGTGTAGTTTAAATCCAACATACGCATTGCATATGAAACAGCCGACACAAGTCACAGTAACACAGGTTCCGAGGATACTTGGGGAAGAAAACCAAGTTATCGGCGGTGATTTCAATTTTGCCATGTAGTAATTCTGACTATTGTTTTTGTATATCATCGTTATTTGCTGGAACGGAAAGGTCCAGAAACAGATGTATGGAAAGATCATCATGAAAGCTACAATCCATTTAATTTTACCAACCCAAAAATAGTTATGTTGCACAGGTATCATAACTGAGCTAAACCGATTTAGACTCAGAACTAAATCCAAAAGATTAGTCACCAGTGAAGTATGGTAAAGTAATTGGTAACATAACACCAAAAGAATATGATGACCCAATAGATGCTCGAATAATCCGAAAAATACAGGAGTAGTAGTCATTCGAAAGAAAAAGTAGTACAGCACTTCAGCAATTATATTGTTCACGGCATAAATGAAGAATATTTGATTAAAAGGTGACTTATTGAATTCAGATCTATGAACTCCAAAGAACATGACATAAATTTCAACAATATATAACAGAATAGATGGAATGATATAGACAAGTTGGCCTAAAACAATTTCGTTTGCGATCATGATTGAAAAATTATTCTCAGTTTAAACACTCTAAGATGTAAAAACGATGTCAATAAAGGTATAATTTTGTTAATCACATAGTGGATAAATATTGGGTTCTCAAATATCAGTACACTCATTTAAAAGTGATGTTATTTTTGAATTTTGCGAAAAATGATAGAGTAACCATATTAGATGTATAAAACTGTATTTTATGCTTTTAATTCTCAGAAGTTCTAGAATTTGAGTATGACAAACGATAACAAGAATTACAAAAGTTATCTTTAAACCTGAAGTGCTTTTTACTGTCATGTTTAAAAGCAGATCAATTATGTTGAAACGTTCAATTATGATTAAACAGTTGTAGGCATAAAGATCGGAGTTAAACCTTCAAAGGTCTAGACAGGATGCCCAAAGCTCCGCCCAGTCAGCCGACGCCTGTGAAGTGAGACTAAAGTGTCAGAGAGCCAGTCTTTTAAGAAAATCCATTCTGATCTGGTCCGAGTTTGACTTCGGCCAAATGAGGACCTTTCCTCTTTCTGTTCTGTGCTTATGTTAAGATAAACAAGCTTAATTGCTAATAGTAGGAACCAACAGTTTTCTGCTCAATCAAGGAGCTCCCAAGATGTCACTCCATCGACATCCAAACAACCTATACTACACGATTAACTTAGGAATAGGATTGGAAATGCTGACAAATATAAACAATTGAATTAATTAGATATAGTAATATTTGATATCTGTAACAGCACAGTATGTAGATCTATTTATCTGCTCTACCCTTAAGTTTACATTTTTCAACTTTACATTACTAAAAAATCATCAAATTAAATACCACTCAGATTCTCTTCTGATGTGTTGTAAAACTACTTGCTTTTGATGTATACTGTATGTTGTACTCTAGGAAAAGCTATATGGACGAAGCAAGTCTCCATGGTCCTTGTCCTCTGCTCTTGTAATTGAAGAAATAGACTTTTTTGTTATAATGTAGATTTGTTTAAGGTATATTCAACTATAAGTGCTATTTGTTCTTGCTGACGTCGAACTTCTATATTGAGAATGTAAAATTACCTAACCTTGTACGCTTACATGTTATTACTGCGCTACGGCTTAAAAAGGAAAGAAAAAACACAAAATAATTTGCACTTGCATACATCTTATGAGAAGAAATAACTGATGTGCACAGAGAAATGTAGTAGTTTTCCTGATCGGATTGCTAAAAGCGATCTAGCTATGTATATTTGCAGCTTCTTTTGCAATTTTTCAGTTTATAATGAACAATTCACGACAGCAGATGAATGTCGTCCATAATCGTATGCCAGTTACTCCCCAATTTCATAACCTTTATTTCGTTTCTTTCGTTCTTAAATCTGTTTACCTTAGAATTTAATATGCTAATCGAATAATAAAAAAAATTATTTGAAAGGATAAAATTCTGAATGAAGAGAGTGAAACTATTAGACAATAGAAAACATGATAATCATATTCATAATGGATTATGATTTTGGTCTCAAAGATTATCGTTAACAAAGAAACTAGTCAATGAAATGAACTTAGCTGTTGGTTATTGTTTCAGCAATAAGATTATGAAATTGGGTAACATTCTAGGCAAGAATTTAAAGAAAATGATCAAGTGAATTTATTTAGAATAATCACAGAGAAGCCAAGGCTTTGATTTTCTCTTCAATCTTGTCCAAATGTAAGAACTCCAATGAAGGATGTTTTGGTTCGCCTGATTTGACGGTGTCGATCCACTCTTGGGGGATTGCAGTTGCTCCGAATCTGGCTCCAAGCAAAGCAGCAGCGATACATCCATTAGTGTCCGTGTCTCCTCCTCGTAAGATTGTTTCTTCCAACCCTAAACCACTCTATTACGAAAAAATGAAAATAAAATAACCTTTTTCGAAAGATGTGGAGTGAAGAAGTTGATAGAAAGCTCCTTGAAAAGCTACTCCGAGGTATCCTATATAATGATAATCTCCATTAGTAGTAGAGCCATTGCTGAGTTTAACTGGAGTTGGATGGGTACGAGCTGAGGTTAAAAATTCGTGAATGAGAGGGTTTCTGACAGAAATTGGGTGATTGATTAATTCTTCGAGGAGATCCTAAAGCAAAAATTTAAGAAAATATATTCATGAATAGAAAATCACCTGAGGAGATTTGGCTTTAATCAAGCCAGCAATGGCCAAACTGTAGATACAACTGGCATCAATGGCAGTTTGGTGTATGTGGGTCAACCTGGTGTCACTCTCCACGAAATCCAGAAGGTTAGGATCATTCCTGAAAGCAATCCCCAGCGGACTCTGTCTCATCAGACTACCGTTACTCAGACTCGCTGAATTTTGATCCCTCACGTTCTTCAAGATGTTCTTCAGAAGCTTATTTTTCTTGTCTTCCTTCAAAAATCCCTGGTTTCCTTTCAGTGCTTTAGTTGTGGTATGTCCAATATCTGGAGGATGACATTCGCGCCATCTAACATAGTTTCTTGCAACATCGGCTTGATCAAAGCCCTTCTTCTCTAGCAAACTTTCCATCAAGGCGAGAGCCATTTCAGAATCGTCAGTTATCTGTCCTGGATCTCTTCTTCCAATCATAGGGAGGAACGAATCTTCTCTTCTGTCTTCCTTTATCATTTGAGAGACTCTCTTTCTGGGTCGGAACTCATATCTGGCTCCAAGGGCATCCCCCACTAATTGCCCGAAAATGACCCCTCTGATTCTGTCCAATTCATCCATCTGAAATGCAATAATCAAAATTCAAAACTCAAAAATGTGAAGCAAGTGATTATTCACGAAGTTCGTTTACTTCTAAACTTGCAGTTTTTACGTAAATTCTGCCCGATTTTCAAATTTTAATATAGAAATCAATTATTACTAATATCTACGAATAAGTAACAATTTTTTTCTTGGGTCTGTTCGAAATAAAACCCAAACAGGAATGTATTTCGTCATTCAGTAGTTGTGCAATTTCAAAGAAGCAAAAAAGGACTGTACGACACCTTCCTAGCGACATTTGCTCCCCTCTATTTCGTAAGATTTCTCATTTCTTTTTTATATTAATTTTTATATAATTAAATTAACTCAATACTTCAGTTAAATAAGAAAAACAGTGATTTAGAAAAATCAATGAGAATTGAAAAGGTAAAAAATAAGGAGCAAATGTCGCAGGGGAATTGTACAACATTTGCTCCCCTCTATTTCGTAAGATTTCTCATTTCGTTTTTATATTAATTTTTATGTAATTAAATTAACTCAATACTTCAGTTTAGTAAAAAAATAGTGATTTAGAAAAAAATCAATGAGAATTGAAAAGGAAAAAAAGCGTAGTTGTGAAATGTTCGCGATTCGAATATTTAAGATTTTTCAGAAAAATTTAACCTTTATTTTATATATTTATTTGAAAAGAATCTAGGAGATGCTGAAAAGTTAAAGAAAGTTCTGAAATCTAAAATTCCAGATATTGTTTCGAAATTTCTTCTGGATTTTAAAAAAATAATAATTCAAAAAATTTCACAAAAATCGAAAAAATAAGAAATTCATGCAAATATTTAAGTAAAAATTGAAAATTAACAAGATAAAATCAGAAATATGTGATCTTGATAAAAAAAATTTGAAGATGGTTGTTGTCAAATTTGACAAAATTTTTACTGAAAAACAAACCTTTAATATTGCTGGAACTAGAGTCGAACAAAAAAATTTTTGGTTGTTCGTAATTGAACTGGAAAACTGGAACTAATATAGTAATAGATTTCGTAAAATGACCTTGTACACAAAAAAGTAACCTTTTATTCAATAACAATTGTGAAATGTGGCGCAATCGTCGTGTTTTTCATAAGTATTTGAAATTTGTGAAGAAAGTTGAAAATAATAATGATGATTTCCATTTGTTACTTCTCTAAAAATAACGTTTTTCTGTATGTTGATATCGGTGGATTGTACATGATATATTCCTTTATTCCGCCTGTATGTCAAAGACAAAACAACAAAAACTCTAATTGAACAACTAGGGTTAGGGAGTTCTGCTTGTAGGCGCCAGCGTTTTCCAGAATGCGCGGTCTTGGGCTAGGCGCGGCCATGCTGTTCTGGAGTCCGGATTGGCCTTGTTGTGTTCTTCTGTGGTCTTCTTCAGCGAGTCCGTCCAGCGTGTTCTGGGGCGTCCTAGTCCTCGTTTGAAGCCTAGGCCTTCCCAGATTCTGTAGACTGTCAACCAGTCAATGACGAGTTGTGTCCAGCGCTGGTCCTCCATCCTGGCGATGTGGCCGGCCCTACATGATATATGGATATGTTAAAACAGCTTCGATATATCAGACACATTAGGTTCAATATATGGTTCATTAAATTCAAACAAAAAAACATAACTTTTGATTTTATAAAAATTGTTATATTTCGTAATTTTTTCATTTTTGATGAATATTACACATTTGTGACGAAAAATAAAACTTAATAATGACGATTTGCGATTGTTATTGTGTTAAGTTATATTTTTTGTGCAGAGATTTTGGATAGTGTCTATTTCCAACTCAAATTAGGATTTTCTAGTCACTATCCAAAGTGTATTAGAGTTGTCAAAATCACTATCCAAAAACAACTCCAATACACAAAAAATATGACTTTTGATTTTGTAAAAATTACGAAATGTCACAAAAACACAAAAATCGTTTTTTTAAATATTAGACATTTGTGACGAAAAATAAAACATGATAATAATGGTTTACATTTATTATTGAATTAAAAGTTATATTTTTTGAATGTACTTACTTGTTGAATAATTTCTTATTTAATTGACATAAATCATCCACTTTCATCATCCATAGATCCAGATGTGACAAATTTTACAAATTTCTAACTTGATATACGTCAGACTTTTAATTTAAAAAAAATAAAGTTTGATGTGAATTTTTTTTAGAAAATTCCAAAATCGATTTTGAATTTTCTAGGAAATTTTAGAACGGTTATCGAAAAGTTTGAAAAAAAATAGGATGAATTATTTGAGGATTAAATGAGCTTTTTATTTTTAACAAATGATAATTTTTGTTTGGAACATTTGACAATTATGAAAAAAATTAAAAATTTTAAAAAATTGGTCGTTGTCGATCTTCTAGTTAACGAAATTATGAAAGTAAATAATATTTTATGAAAAATTAAAGAAAATTATCCACAAGTATATTTATTTGAAATAATTACAAAGAAGATAAAGATTGAATTTTTTGTTCAATATCGTGTAAGTTCAGAAAAGTCAAAGAAGGATGTCTCGGTTCGGCTGATTTGACGGTGTCGATCCACTCTTGGGGAATTGCAGTTGCTCCGAATCTGGCTCCAAGTAAAGCAGCAGCGATACATCCATTAGTGTCCGTGTCTCCTCCTCGTAAGATTGTTTCTTCCAACCCTAAACCACTCTATTACAAAAAAAATGAAAATAAAATAACCTTTTTCGAAAGATGTGGAGTGAAGAAGTTGATAGAAAGCTCCTTGAAAAGCTACTCCGAAGTATCCTATTTTTGAAGAGTGTCCATCAGTAGTAGAACCGTCAGGAAGCTTCACTGGGGTTGGGTGAGTATGAGCTGAGGTCAGAAGGTCGAGAATGATGGGGTTCTTGATAGAAATTGGATGATTGATTAACTCTTGATAAAGATCCTAAAGAAATATTTTAAATTATCATATTCATGAATAGAAAATCACCTCAGGGGATTTGGCTTTAATCAAACCAGCAATGGCCAAACTGTAGATACAACTGGCATCAATGGCAGTTTGGTGTATGTGGGTCAACCTGGTGTCACTCTCCACGAAATTCAGAAGGTTAGGATCATTCCTGAAAGCAATCCCCAGCGGACTCTGTCTCATCAGACTACCGTTACTCAGACTCGTTAAATTATACTTTTTCACATTTTTCAAAATACTTTCCAAAATTTCTTTTTTTTCCATGTTCCTGCTTCCATGCAGAGCGTTGGCCGTGGTGATTCCTATGTCCGGAGGAGAACTGTCATACCATCTGACGTAGTTTCTGGCAACATCAGCATGATCGTATTTCTTATTTTCCACCAACGTTTCCGTCAACGCCAAAGCCATCTCAGAATCGTCCGTCACTTGTCCAGGTCTCATATTAAATGGTCCACCTCCGAGAATCGGCAAAAATGAATCTTTTCTTCTGTCGGATTGCATCGTTTGGAAGACTTCCTGATCGGATTTGAACTCGTACCTGGACCCCAAGGAGTCCCCTATCAGCTGCCCGAAGAAGACCCCTCTGATTCTGTCCATTTCATCCATCTAAACTCTAATGATTGATCTGCTTTTAAAACTCAAAATGTCCGAAACATTTGTTCTTTTACGAAATCAGTTTCCCCGGACATTTGCTACTTTTAGTCTAGCGCCCCCGGGACCATCCATCTTCCGTGCAAAAATCAAATTTAAACCTGGCATAAAAAGGATTTTGTTAGAGATTTAAACTCGATCTTGAGTCAAATTTCTCTCATTCCCAATTATTTGCTAAGGAAAAAGCGGCTACACGGACAGCGCCAAGAGCGCTGATATATCCACTCGCCTCTCTTAGAACGAAAAAAATAAGCTCTTCACTGGAACATTCTTCCTTGTTCTTTACTAAATTTTAACTTTCAAATAAATATTTCGTAATCTTTAAAAACGAAATCCCGTAAAAAATAGAGAATTTAGGGGAATTAACACTAACACGCGCGAACGACGAGCAACTTCTTTACACTGCTTTTCGTGTCGGGACCATAATTAAACAGAACCAGTTTAGTCATATATAATAAACAAAAAAGGAAAATTCGGTCAGTTGTACGAAGGGCCATAAATGCACGCAGTCTTGATAAAAAAGGAAAAATTGGTTAAAGACAAGCGACGTCTCATTTTGCCAAAAATTTTGTTTTTTTTTGTTTTTTTAGAATTGTGAACGTTATCAACTTTTTTCGCGATGTTTTTAATTTCGATTAATTCTTCTTTAAAACAAATAACAAACTTTTGAGGGACCATCTTGGAAATATAATTTTTAAAAAATATTTGAATTTTTATATAAAAATTAAATTTTCAAAAATTTTATATCTTGTGCGATTTTTTGGAAATTTTGAAATTTATTTAAAAAAATATTTGAAAAAATCATTCCGAAGTTGTGCAAAATTGCGAAATAACAATTGCGAAAAATCGAAATCTTAGGTTTCCTTGGTTTCTAAAAAGTTTCGAAATTTCGTGTCGGGACCATTTCGCGAAAATATTTATTTTTTTAATTTTTATATATAGTTGATTATAAAATTACGAAATAACTGTCATATAAGATTGAAATTGTAAACTATTTTAAATTTTAAAAACTTTTAGATTTTCGTGTCGAGACCATTTCGCGAAATTTTAATTTTTAATTTTTTAATTTTTTAATTTTTTAATTTGTTATTTTTTCAGGAAAGCATGGCTAATGCCTGGGTGACTTTGGCGACAAACGACGGATACGGAATTGGAGCTCTCGTTCTTGCTCATTCCCTGAGGCAATCTGGAACGACTGCCAAGATCCATGTTCTTTTTACTGAAGGTGTTTCTGAAGCGATCAGAGGCCAACTAAGATCCGTTTTTGACGATTCAACTTTGGTCAATGTTTTGGATTCCAGTGATTCGGAAAATTTGGCCTTGATTGGACGTCCTGATCTCGGGGTGACTTTCACGAAACTCCATTGTTGGAGACTTACTCAATATTCGAAATGCGTCTTCCTCGACGCAGACACCCTTGTTCTTCAGAATTCTGACGAACTGTTCGAAAGACCCGAGTTCGCCGCTGCCCCGGACATCGGATGGCCAGATTTCTTCAATTCAGGAGTTTTCGTTTTTGTTCCATCTCAAGAAACCTACCATAATCTCCTTCAATTTGCCCTTCAACATGGATCTTTCGACGGTGGAGATCAAGGTCTTCTGAATCAATATTTTTCAAATTGGAGAGAACTCGATGCCAGTCATAGATTGCCTTTCATATATAACGTGACTTCTGGAGCCATCTACAGTTATGCCGCTGCTTTGAAGAAACTTGGAACTTCGATTAAGATTGTCCACTTTTTGGGATCCGTCAAACCATGGCACAGAAGTGGACATCACGGTCATGTCGACGAACACTGGTCCAGATGGCAAAGAATCTTCGACGACAGCGTTAAATTTCACGTACCTCAAGGAACTGTAAGTTTTGATTTTTTTATTTATTTAATTCTAAAATATTTTTAACAATTAAGTTTTTATTTTTAAATATTTTTAACAATTACATTAAATTTTTGAATATTTTTAACAATTAAATTTAATTTTTGAATATTTTTAACAATTAAATTTAATTTTTGAATATTTTTAACAATTACATTAATTTTCTAAATATTTTTAACAATTAAATTAAATTTTTGAATATTTTTAACAATTAAATTTGATTTTTGAATATTTTTAACAATTAAATTTAAATTTTAAATATTTTTAACAATTAAGTTTTTATTTCTGGATATTTTTAACAATTAAGTTTTTATTTTTTAAATAAGTTAATTTTAAATATTTTCGTTTTTTTAAACGTTTTGGATTTTTTTCTTTTTTTAAAGTACTTTGATTTCTTGCAAAATTATTTTTTGACTGTTCTTATTTTGATAACGAGTTTGGTGAAGAATTGGACACGACATAACAGTCCAAAACTAACTGATTAATGAGTGTTGATTGAATTTCAGAGTCCTCAATATATCAGTTTTGTCCCGTCAATTGTCCCACAAGTGAAAGTAAATGTAAGTTTCGGGTTTGTTGCAAGTTGGAGTTGTTTGAAATTTGTAAAATTTTCTAAAATTTTAATGACAATTTTTGGAATTTTCTAAAATTTTGATTTTTCTAGAATTTCAGTTTTTGGAAGATTCTAAAATTTAATAAAATTTTGAAATTTACATCTAAAGTCGAAATTCTGGAAAGTTGTGTTGAGAAAATTTCGTAATACATCTAATTTTCATATATCAAATTGACAGTATGGAAGTTTTTAAAATCTTTCAGAATTTCAGTTGAAAGTTTTGTAATTTTTTAGAATCTCAAAAATTTTGCAAATTTTCTAAAATTGAATGAAAATTTACAATAAAGATCTACAACTTTAAATTCTGGGAATTTCCAGATTATTTTGAAATAATATTTCTTTTTTTAATTTTATATATCGATGTTTTAGAAATTTCTAGAAATTTTTCTAAGTTATTTCGTAATAACATTTATTTTTAAATTTTATATATCGATGTTTTAGAAGTTTCTAGAAATTTTTTTTAATTATTTCGTAATAACGCTTATTTTTGTTTTTAAATTTTATATATCGATGTTTTAGAAGTTTCTAGAAATTTTTTTTAATTATTTCGTAATAACACTTATTTTTGTTTTTTAATTGTAGACTGATGTTGTGGTTGATGCTGTGATCGCTTCTGTTGCCGTGAGTGCCTCTAGTGTATCCGTTTCCCTCGAGAGTACCCCTACTAAGTTGACTTCTGTGTGTTTTTTAAAACTTTTAAAATGATTTTAATATTTTAATTAATTTTAGGATGAAGTTATTACTAAAGAAGAACGTTATTCTGCATGGGATCAAGGAGCTCCTGATTATGCGGGAAAAGATTCATTTGCTAATATTCAGAAACAGATTGAAGATAATATTCAAGAAAAATTAACAGTAACTGAAACTGAAATTCCACCAACTCCTCAACCAGAACTTCCATCTCCACAACCGGAAGTTCAAGATCCAGTTGAAGAGGCGATTCCTGATTCTCAAGCAGCTCCAGAACAGACGGCTACTGAACCTGAAGCTGCTCCGGTTCCACAAGGTGAAGAACCCCAGGCTTCTGCTCCTGGAAGTGAAGAACCCCAAGTTCCTGCTGCTCAAGTTGAAGAACCCCAAGTTCCTGCTGCTCAAGCTGAAGAACCTCAGGTTGGTGCTCCTGTTCCTGGGGAAAGTGCTGCTTCTGAACCCCAGGCTCCTGGTGCTGAGGATTCTAAGCCTTCTGAATCCTAATTCTTGAATGATGCTCAATGATGAGAAGTAATTTAGCCAACTTTAGAAGTTGTTACAATGCTTTTGATATTATTACACATTTTATAACTTTAGAAATAAAGATTTTTAAGAAAAGTGAAATCTGATAAGATAGTTGCCGATTTTGTTTTCAGACGGATTTTGTCTGAACTGTCGGCAGTCGATGGGCATGACTGTCCCTGCTCTCAAGGTCGCCACGCGGCCACTTTTACCTTTTTTTCCGTCAAGTCTTCCGAGATCAATCGATCTCATCTTTGTTCACTTTTTTCCAGACGAGATTAGAATTTCATGAAAGTTTATAAAATCTTTAAAAATTAAAAAAAAATTTATAAAAGTTTCTAAAATTTTTAAAATATTTCTAAAATACTGTATAATTTAATAAAAATACTAAAAAATTTGCGTTAAAATTAGTTTTTTAGAAGAATTATTATTAATTAGAAATTTTTTTTAGTTTTTAGAATCTGATTGAAACTAAAAAAATTAAAAAATTTTAGAATATTTTGAAAATTTTGAAAATTTTTGAAAATTTTTAGAATATTTTGAAAATTTAAAAATTTTAGGAATTTTTAGAATATTTTGGAAATTTTAGAAATTTTTAGAATATTTTGAAATTTAATGAAAAGTTTAATAACGAATGTCTAAAATTTAAAATTTTTAAAATTCTGAAAATTTCTGAAAAATTATAATTTTTATGATAATTAATGTCACATAGTTCTTGATCGATTTTTCGTTGAAAATTCATCTTTAAAATTTCCATAGGAATTTTCGTAGATTCGGCATTTCTATGACCTTGTATGTATCCTTAATCCCCAATTTTCCTGCAGATTTGTTCGCGGATGTGAAAGATGAATATAAATTTTCTGCGTAACTTTTTCTGAAAATGAATTCTTTAAATTTTGAAGATTCATTTACAAAATTTTTCTGTTACTAAATTTCCGAATTGTTTGTAAACGAAGCTTTAAACTTTTTGTGAGTACTTATTTGAATACTATCTAGGTAGATCTATAGACTCTGTGAATGAACTTGAATCCCCTTTAGATGAGGCCCTAAACCTTCTCTGAATGAGTCTTCTATCCCCTGTGGCTAAACTCCTGAACTCTCTATGAACAAGTTTCTAAACCTTCTGTAGTTAATTTTTTGAATTTTCTATATGTTACTTTTGAATCATCCGTAAATAAACTTCTAAAACTTCCTTCCATGAGTAAATCTCTGAATCTTTAAATTCTTTGTAAATACTCCCAAACCTTCTGTGATTAATTTTTTGAATCTTCTATATATGACCTCTGAATCCTCCGTAAATGAACTTCTGAACCTTTCATGAGTAAATCTCTGAATCTTCTATCTAGGAATCTTTAAATTTTTCGTAAATACTCCCAAACCTTCTGTAGTTAATTTTTTGAATTTTCTATATGTTACTTTCGAACCTTCCATGAGTAAATCTCTGAATCTTCTATCTAGGAATCTTTAAATTCTTCGTAAATACTCCCAAATCTTCTGTGATTAATTTTTTGAATCTTCTATATATGACCTCTGAATCATCCGTAAATGAGCTTCTGAACCTTCTCTGAATGAGTCTTCTATCCCCCTGTGAGTAAATCTCTGAATCTTCTATATATGTGATTTCTAAATCCTCTTTAAATGAACTTCCTAAATCCTCCCTAAATGAACTTCTAAATTTTTTTTGTAAATGAATTTTTTTCTCTTTTGTAAATTGGTCATTCAATTAAAATGAACAATATCATCGATCATTGAATTTCCTTGACCGTCTGTGATTTTGAAATTTTTTGTGATGCAAAATCAAAATTAGGAAAAATAATATAAAAGTTTTTGTTTTTTATCGTAGATTCAGATTTGTCCAAAATCCGTTTTTTTAAGATTTAACTTTTAAGCTAGAATCTTCTAAAATTTAAATTTTAATATTTTTGAAATTTTCAAGAATGTTTCAGAATTTAATGTAAAATTTTAAAATTTTTGGAATTTTTGGAATTTTCAAGAATCTTTTAAAACCTAATTTAAATTTAAATATTTTTAAAATTTTTGTAGAATTTTTGGAATTTTCAAAAATCTTTCAGAATTTAATTTAAAATTTTAATATTTTTGAAATTTTTTTTGAATCTTTAAGAATTCAATTTAGAATTTTCAAAAATCTCTAAAAATTCGTGTTGAAACAACTTCTTTGGAACGTTTATTTTTATTTTTACAGTAATTCATAACATGATTTTAGAAGAATGATTTTCACAACGAAGAATGTTCTGACGGTCGATGCAATTCTGGCCTTGGCTTCTGGAGCTTTGCTCTTCTTCGCTCCGGATAAAGTGGCGGATTTTGTATTTGTATGTTTTTAATTTAAATTAAAAATTAAATTTTATTTTAAATTAAAAATTAAATTTTATTTAAATTAAAAATTAAATTTTAACTGAAAATTAAATTTTATTTTAAATTAAAAATTAAATTTTTATTTTTATTTTAAATTTTTAAAATTTTATAAAATAAATGAATTTTTAGGGAAAAGAGACTGATGGAGTTCATTGGCATCTTGTCAGATGTGTAGGAGGCCAGATAATGGCCGGAGGATTTTTCTTCCTCAGATTCCGAGACCGATCTCCAGAAACCCAAAGTACTTGTTTCATCATCAGACTTATGACTTGTGCTTTTGCTTTGTTGTTCGCTTTCAACACGAGATCCGAGCATCCTGAACTCATTGATCCGAAGGTAATCGTAGTGTTCTAAAAATTAAAAATATTAATTTTTATGAATTTCTAAAAAATTCCAGAATTTTCGATTCTAAAAATTTTTTAAAAATTTTGAAATTTTTAAAGATTTCGAAAAATTTTATGGAATTTTTGGAAGATTCTAAAAATTTTAGAAGATTCTAGAAAATTAAAAAAATTTTTATAATTCTGAAAACTCTAAAAATTCTAGAAATTTCCAGAAATTTTAAAATTTCTAATTAAATTTTGGAAAATTAAAAAAAAATTTCATTAAATTCTGAAAATTTTTAAAACTTTCTAAAAATTCTAAAAATTTAAAAAACATCAAATTTCTAGAAATTTAAAAAACATTAAATTTCTAAAAATTTAAAAAATATTAAACTTCTAAAAATTTAAAAAACATCAAATTTCTAAAGATTCTATTTGATTAAAGTTATTTATTTATTGTTTTTACAGTATATTTCTTTCATCATCTACTCTTCCTTCGTCGTCATTTTGATCTACGTGGTTCTTATGGTTAAATTCAGATGGCCAGTTGGAGGAACTCTCTATCACGACCACATAGGGGGAAACGGACTCTATCAACTGGATTCCCTTGCTGCGATTCTCATCGGAATGGCTTGGATCGCTTGTCCTCAATGGCTCCTTCATCGACAAGTCAAAGTTACTCTTGATTTTTCGCATCAACTCTGTGGACGGATACTTGGATCCTTCTTCGTTGCAGGATACATAGTCTCTGCTCACGCTCTCCATTGGAAGTTCCAAAGAGACAGAAGCATCGCAGCAGAATCCCGAAGTATCTGCTGTTTTTTCATCTTATCTGCTCAGATCTGGAGTCAAATCGCCTACGGCAGAGACTGGAGCGGAGCCCACTGGGTCGGAATCAGTTTGTTCTCCACCTGGACCGTTATTGCATTCATCTACAGGTGCTACATCTTCTTCGCCTTGAAGGAAAAAACAAAGTGATCGGATTCTAGCAATGAAGAATGAACGGCAATATTTAATAAACGATTACGAAATTTTTTGAGGATTTTGGACATTCTAAGATCAAAATGAGGTCTTCGGATTTATAATTTTTTAATATTTAAAGTAAATAATATTCTTATTGAACATACTTGAATAAGTTTAGATGTTTTCGGATATATGGATTCTGAAGATTATCGATACGAGTTTTTTCTTCTTCTTAATTTTCTTTTAGATCTTATATATGATTCAGAATCTTCTTTCCTATTTCGAAAATAAGTTTTTCTGACTTTTCCATATTTAGATTAAAAAATATCTTTGTTGAATTTATTCCAACAAGTTCAAATTTTCCTTCTGGAGTTTCTGAATTTACAGATTTTGAAAATTCAATAAAATCTTCTTAATTTTCTTTTAGATCTTATATATGATTTAGAATCTTCTTTCCTATTTAAAAAATAAATTTTTCTGACTTTTCGATATTTAGATTAAAAAATATCTTTGTCGAATTTCCTTAAATGTGAACTTTGAAAAAGTTTGTTTTCTTTGATTGTAGTTGTGCGATGGTGCATGTATTGAAATTCGTTCGGAACATGATTAATTGGAATGTCCATTCTTGGAAATCGGCCAACCAACAAGTGACTGACTATTCAAAAATAGGTTCATCTGTCCTCTGTATGAAATAAATTTTCTCTAATTATGGACGGAACATTCATGTTGACAAAGAGGTACTCGAACAGAAGCTCTTAGAACGTTAATTTTGATTTTCATATATAACATAAAAAAGTAACTTTTGGTACAGTAACAAATCTAAACCGTTACTATTATGTTACAATTTTCGTCACAAAAATCAAACATTCACAAAAAATACAACGATTGCGTTACGTTCCCGTCACAGATGCGAAATGTTAATGAAAATGTGACGATTGTGTCACGTTTTGTTACATTTCGCAATTGTTAAGAAGTTCAAAGTTACGTTTTTTCATATATACTTCATATGAAACTAATCTTTAAAATTTCCAAACAAACTTTCTATCGTATATCGTATATCATTGATTTACTAGTTACATTACTACTTATAATTCATAAATGAAACAAAAATAAAAACTTTTATGAAATTACAACCAAAAAAAAGAATAACTTCGAATCAATTAAAACATGTCAACCAACTTACTCGGATATTACGAGTAAATTTCCTTATTTTATTTTCATTTTAACTTTAATATCTATTTTTATAAGTCTTAATACATATTGAAATCTTCGAGAATTAATCTAAAGATATATAAACCTTGCTCGACAACCTATGAACCATTTTCTAAGTTGTTATTTTTTCTCATATCTGCTCTTCATAGAAAGTCCTATTACTCTTTGATCCTTCAGTACTCAATACTATAATCCAACAATATCATAGATAAAAATTAAAACTCTCCCGTTATCGAGCATGTGGTTTGTAAACCACCAGAAGGGCTTGCAGGATTGTGCCGAGTGGTCAGCGTAGATGTTTAGGATCTTGTCCTAGTCCCTAAGGGTTATTACCTGCTTAACCACGCCTTGGAACGCACTATAGTAGTGAACCTTTCCCCTTTTATGAGGTACCCATTGCCTACCGTAGTATTTGGTAACGTCCGGGTTGGGCAAACACGAGACATCCACAGTTTGTAACCGCAACTTTCCGAATAACCGATGGTATAAATAATTTTCAAAATATTAATAAATTTATATATGCAATTAACTTTTTATGGCTTTAATCAAGGAAATTACCTATATAATAACAATGTTTTATTATATATTTTTAATGGATACAATTGGATAAAAATAATTGTTAATTTTCTTCAATAACAAAGATGGAAGTTCTTCATTATAACCACATTTACCGAGGACGGCATCTGGAGACATTGTCTTAGTATATGAAGCCAATTTTGAAACCTGATCAGACTTACTGCGATCTATTCTATGGATCTCAACAACGATGATATTGACATTAAGATGCTGTACCAAGCAGAGGATATTTTCATATGTTAAATCGAATTCATCAAGTTGTTCGAGTTTCTCTTTCGAAATCGGAGATTGGTCAAGTTTACCGACTGTGAATTTCCGAATTTTAAAATGATGATTTTCATTTCCAGTCAATAGGTACGAAATAGATCTGAATCCAGAATTTTGATCTTCAAAAACTGATTGATTGATTATTTTTGCAAAGTTGAAATATCGTATAGCTGGAACTGTCCTACTTCCGTCGAAATCGTAAGATGAAAGTAAAAGAGGAGAAAAGTCGATATATTCTTTCAATAATCCTACTGTATTCACAACCTTGACTAGCCATGCTCTTCCTGGTTTTTTGAGTCTTTTTATTACAACTCCAGAATAACTACCGTTTCCTGAAGATGTTGAAGAAGTTTGAAATTCTTTTGAATATTCCAGATCTGATCGTTTATAAGTTTTTATTTCTCTTTCATCAATACCGTAAGCTTCGTTCGTAGATTCCTCAAACTCTGAATCGGAATCATTTGATATCGGTTCCACCTCGTTAATAGACGTCAAAGTTTCTAAAAATCACACTATACGAAAATCAGAAATGTATTGTTGTGAAGTTATCTCGACATGGATTTTCAAAGTTCTTTGTTTTGGATATTGATTTCATAAACTTATATTAAATTTTAAAATATTTCGAAAATGTCTATAAATCCTAGAAAGTTCCAAAACTTTTTATTGAATTTAAAGAATTTCAGTAACTTTAGTAAAAATGTAAAATATTTTATAAGATTTTGGAAAGTATGGAACGTTCTAGGTAAATTCTCAGATTTGAGAATCTTATAAAAGATTTTGGAAAATATGAAATGTTTTAGGTAAATTCTCAGATTTGAGAATCTTATATAAGATTTTGGAAGATTCTATATCTTTCTGTAGAATTCTAATATCTAAGAATTACGTATAGAATACCATACCAGCCCATTGTACTTTTTTCGGAGGAGCTTCTTTCGGATGACTTCTCTTTGTTTCTGTCTTGACTTTCTGGTTATTCTGACAACCTTCACAGTGTTCGTCTTCTGTAACATACTGTACAACTTTTGCTTCAACGATTTTCCGATGACTCAAACATGCTTTACAAAGATACAATCGTGTTGATGAATTTTCTGATATATTATGATAAACACGATCATCGACATATAAAGAATCTTCTTTAATCTCGAAGTTAGGTTCTACATTTTTGCCAGCTGGATTGACTGGCTGACAATCAGAAATATGTTCTCCAATAACTTCGATTAATCCATCAAGAGTGAATTTCAACTCGACGGTGTCTGTGCAATGAGAGCATATCCACTTGTTGCAAGATTTAATAAACTTCCGATAAGTGTAATCATCACCGAGGTCCTTGACCATAATAAATACTTCTTTATTCTGAACAATTCGTTTTCGTAGAAGTTTAGGGGAAGGATATATTGGATCGGAAATAGGACTATCTTCATAAGGACTACTGGATGTGCCGATCTCGGAAGCTAATTCCGATGGCCTGGAAATAGAACTCTAAAATGGATAGTAACATTGTTTAGCAAATATAAGAAGTTTTTTCTTTATAGTATCCAAGTTAAGAAGTTTCCTACTTACAGTAATTGATTTCAGATGTTTTGTGCTTGCAGTATCTGGGCTCAAGCATCTTCCTTCTATGGTATCTGGACTTAGACGGCTTTTACCTTCTGTACCTGAACTCGGGGATATTCTATCTACAGTATCTGACTTCAAAGAATCCCTGTTTACAGTATCTGGACTCGAGTGTTTTTTGGCCGTTGAAACATTGACTTTCCGTTTCATCAGTTTAGAAAGATATTCGTGGCATTCTTTTATGGTTATAGCTCGACATCTATGTTCACGAGGTTCAGGGAAGTCCTTAGGGATGGCATCAGGGTACCCAGACTTGAAGTGAGCGTATATTCCTTCTGGACGTTTACAAAGGGAACAGTAATAAATGTACTTTTTGTTCAACTTCCGAAAAGGTCTACAGTAATCTTCGGTATCGTAGATGATGAGGAATCTGTCGTCATCTTTAAAAAATTCCCATTTTGGGAAATTTGAAGATCGAGGACTCTAGAAAATTAATTGCAGATGGCCAATGATAAACGGTAAAACTTACTTCAGAATCTGGAGGAACTTCTATCTTAGGTTTCTTCTGCGGAGGTTCTGAGTTTCGTGATTCCTGGGGCTCAATATAAATGATGTCATCATTAATTTTGTCTTCTTCATCAATGGATTTTTGGGGGTTCTTGTTGTCCAAAGAATAAGGATCAGAAGTGTGTTTGGATTGTTCAGAAGACTCAGAAGGAGGTTTCGATTGACTAGAAGGAATTTGAGAAATTGAATGACAACTATAAGAATCCTTAGTTTGGATATAAAACTCCTTCGAAGATTTATAACAATCAGAAGACTCAGAAGGAGGTTTCAATTGACCGGAAGAATCAGAACAATGGTTAATTTGATTTGAAGGATTTTGAAAATTTTTAGAAAAATCAAAGGGATTTTTAAGATGGTTAGAAGAAGAATCAGAAGCATTTTTTGCATAATTTGAAAGATTTTGAGAATTATTAGAAGAATCAAGAAAATTTCCGGAAGAATTAAGATTTTTAGAAAAATCAGAAGCATTTTTTGCATAATTTGAAGGATTTATGAAATTTATTGAAGAATCGAAAGAATTTTTTATTTGATTAGAAGTAGAAACATTTTGAGGATTTTTGAAAAAATCGAAGAAATTTTTTATTGGATTCGAAGAATCATGATTTTTCGATTGATCACTCATATTACTACAATTTTCCCCGACCGAAGATTGCTGAAAAGAAAAATTTTATCGAATTAATACTTATATCAAAGAATAGTGCAGATTTATGGGTCTGTTTTTATCACTATGAAGAAAATCACATGATATCGATTTCGATACAGCAGTGAATATTACAAACGTGTTCGAAAATCTCAACAAAAAAGTACAGTATGACTTGGATATAAGATATCTTTGTTATAACATATCTCTTGTTATAGCATACGGTCTGGCTGAGTTTGGTTAGTCTGTCTTCGAATTTGCCTCTGCTATAATACAGTCGACTCTCGATATAACGTAATCCGAGGGACCAGACAAAAAGTACATTAAATCGAGAGTCAATTTACATTATTTTAAAGAAAATTTGCCGGGATCGGAGAAAAATAACGTAAAATTCAGAGTTTACTGTATATTCTTTCTTATAACATACGTTTTGGCCGGTCCTGAAGGGGTATTTTATATCCAAATTCGACTGTACAACGACATTTAAAAAATTTATTTATTTAAATAAAATATTTGATTTCAAAAAAAATCAAAGGGAAAGAATATTTGGTGAAACTTCAGTTGTAATATTACAGAAAATTGCTTTAAAATAAACAGTCATATGCCGTTTATAGACTTGAATTTTTTGATAAGTCTTATCGTAGGTTTCCTACAGCGGGCCGGTCTGGAAATTTTTCAATGAAAAAATCGCTTACGTCTATGATAGAATCGTCATCAGAAGTTCTGAATCGATATCTGAATTCAGAAGTTGTTTTAATACATATTATATTTTCGAAATTCATTGAATTACAAGATCCTTACAGTCGTTGTTTCGAAATAAAAAAGACCCTGATTTCTTTGATTAAGGTTCAAAGTTGTTTTAGAATTACCATACTGCCTACTGTACTTAACGAATTATTCAGGTATTTGCTTCATTTTGATTTTTGGACCTAGCTAGATGTGTGTCGTTTGTAGACTGAATTTTTTGATAAATCTTATCGTAGATTTTCTACAGCGGGCCGGTCTGGAAATTCTTTGATAAGGACAAAGAACACAAAATATAAGCTTTCTCATAAGTTGAAATTTCAGTCATCATTTTTCTTTTCACCGTGAGTAGTGGGATGATATCCTGGGTTGACGTTCTATAGGATCCCAACAGGAATCGTCGATTTCGAAAGAATTCTGAATCCCCGAACTTTAATTTGATTTAGAAATTCGAAATTAACAATTTTAATCCGAATTTTTTTGTTTATCTAATTTTTACAGTAATTTAATTTTAAAATATTTTAGAAAGATATTGAAAACTTGATTATGAATCATCAAAGACAACAGAACAGTGACGTTTCGAACGGAGAACCTTCTCGAAAGAGCCCTAGAAGTTGTTTGCATAAACCCACATCACGGCAAATTTTCGAAATTATTGTTAAAAATCCTGAAGATGGTCATCATCGGAAATTCATTAACTCTGATGATGGAATGATCTGTGCAAATTGTAAAGAAGTAAAACTACAATTAACTTCTGAAAACTGCTACGAAGTTGGAAATCATCTTCCTGGATGCGGCAATGAAGAAATAAATTTGAAGAACATAATCACAGCCTTCGATTTCGATGGTTGTAGGTATGAAGTGTACTCAGGATTATCTAAGAAATTTAACTGTAAAGTATGTATGGAAAACCATCATATGGCCGAAGCAGAAATTATTACTCATGTCATTGAAGTCGGTGAACATTGTGAAGTCTGTAAAACTCAAAAAAACAAGGAACACATAAAAAGTAAGTGAAAAAATAAAAATAAGTACCTTAATTTGGAGATTATAAGTCCGGATTTATACACAGGATTGGCTTATAAACAGAAAAATAGTGCTTATTTAGTAATTCTGTGCAGATCACCAAATCACTGTGTTATCAAACTATTTTCTTTTAATTTCTGTTTGTAAACAACTTTGTTAATTCTCCTGAAATTATCGCAATTTTCGAATGTTCGTTGATTGAAATTTAGTTGCTTCTATCAGATGAGATCTAGCAGATTCGAGTATCGGGAAACCTTTTAGGATTAAACAATGGACTTAGCTTCTTTATCCAACATTCGTTTATCCATTGGTCTATCATAAACTCGTTCATCCAGCCGTTTTCGTTGGTCTCACATCAGTTACAAGGCGCCACACTGTTGATAAAAATGCTTACTTTTTCAAAAAAACACAGTCAAAAATAAATTGGCAATTAAAAATGATTGCTAAATCTATCAAAGATTTCTCAAATTCATATAAAAAGTCTCAGAAAATTTTTCTACGGTGATCAAGGGGTTTTATAATTGACCCGGGTTTATAATCGAAAAAATAGGTAATTACTGTTTTTTAGAAAATACTTATGTAAGAAATGTCCCTAAGAGATCTTCTGTGTCTCGATCACGGAATCGTACCCCTAACAACGGCAATCGTGATCAAAGATCACTTCGTTCCCGAACCAGATCTGTGGATCCTGTATTCGCACAAGAAATCTCCGATGACCAATACGAATTGAAATACAATAAAGACAAATCCAAAATTTCCGCTATATTAATCTTCAACAAAAATGATCCAAATTATGCTAGAGAATTTAATTACGGAGAATCGAAAGACGATGGAAATTTAGTGAAATTTCGTTGCACATATTGTAACAAATCACTTTTGGAGTACAACAATGCTGAGCAAAAACTTTTTTGGCTCGACGATGAAGGGAATCATAACGATCAATTTAAATGTATAGAAGTACCATTGAAAGTTTTTCAAGAAAAATACGATCTACTTCAAAGACAATTTAAAGTGTCTGCTTTTTGGTGGAAGGAAAAAGCTAAAGAATGCAAATTTGCCTATGTCCCAAAATACAACACAGTACGTAAACAAAAAAGGAAACTGTTGGATTAGGCACAATCTATTTGAATGCAAGCCACACAGTGTTGGTCCCGAAGGGAAATCCCCTGAGGATTAACGAAAGGCGTACGATTGCGAGTTGGTGGCAATTTTAAGATTGCGCAATAATTTTTAAAAAGAGTTGTTTTATATCTCATGCCTCCGGTTTTATAAAGTTGTTTCTACATGTTTCTCGTCTACATGAGGATCAGGAACCATTAACCACGATCTAACAAAAATAAAATTAATAAATTCTTTAAAATTCTTTTGTAATTTTTTCCAGTAGTATTTTTAATACATTTTTATGTTAAAAATCTGAACGTTTTCAATTTATGATTTTTTTTGAATAAAATTATGATTCATAAAGAAATTCTGTACAAAGACTGTCAAATAAATTTTATATTTTTAAATAAAAGTAAATCTCCTTTTGTTTCTGTTGGATCGTCGCTGGGGAATCTAGATCCGCGTGTAGATAAAAATATGTGGAAACAACTTTATGGGGCCAAAAGCATGAGATAAATTACAACTTTATCAAAATCATTGCGCAATCTTAAAATTGCCGCCAATTCGTAATTGTAAGTTTTTCGTTGGTCCTCAGGGTATTTCCCTTCGGGACCAAAGTTATAAAAGCTTCCACTCAAATAGATTTATGTTCGATTCAACAGTTTTTTATGAAACCGATTGAAAAATAAATAAATAAAAAAATAAAATAAAAGTATATTTGAATTTTGGAAAAAAAAGATTATTAACGATAAAGTTCATTGAAATTTTTTTGACAAAAATAATTTTATAAATTATTCAGAATTTCTTTTTTATTTTGAGAATTAGGTTTTCTAATTTTTCATATTTAATCTAAAATTATTTTTGTCGAATTTTGGAAGTAACTGAAAAAATTTTTCTCATTTTTCAAGATATTCCAATATTTATTTTTGAAGTTCTTAGTTGTGACTTCTGTCCATTCTCACAAGAGTCAAATTTTTGAAAAAAAGTTATTTTTTACTTTATTCAAAATGGAGATTCCTGTTGGATTCATAGAAGTAGAATCCGACGCTTCTAATTGTTTCCGATCCATGTTGAAGCGGGATTGCTCGAGACCTGGGGCCGAAGCAGAGATTGTCCAGATCATTTTTACCATTTTGAATATCTCTTGGAAAGTTGTAAGTTTTAATTACAAAATTTATAAAATTAAAATTTCATAAATTTAAAAATTTTAGAAATTTAGAAATTTTAGAAATTTTAGAAATTTTAGAAATTTTAGAAATTTTAGAAATTTTAGAAATTTTAGAAATTTTAGAAATTTTAGAAATTTTAGAAATTTTAGAAATTTCATAAATTTCATATATTTCATAAATTTTAGAAATTTCATAAATTTCATAAATTTTAGAAATTTTAGAAATTATTTTTTGAATTTTAAAATAACAATTTTCCAGGTGGATGTCGAGAGAGAATTTGGGATTTTCCCTGAACTCGGGATTCAACTCAACGATTCCAGCTGGACCGGGATGATGAAACTTTTGATCGACGAAAAAGTGGCCATGAGCGGGATTTCGATGCACGTCACTCCAGAAAGGATGAAAGAAGTTCTTTTTGCTTTTCCCACGAGATACTTCCAGGTTTTATTTTTAAAATCAAAATAATTTTATAAAAATAATACTGTAGACGATCTATGTAGTGAAGAAACCTACAGAAGTGGATTCTCAGAATTCCATCGTAAACGCTCTTCCACTCAACGTCTGGCTGATCCTCGTCGCGACTTTTTTAATCACATGGGGAATCCACATCGCTTATGCCATCCTCTTCGGAGTTTCCAATCGAGAATACAGGAAAATTTTTTTCAGAGAATCTGGCAGAAGTCTCATGGTAAAGTAATTTTTATTAAAAATAAAAAAGTTATTCCACACAAAAAGTGTAATTTTTGGTTCAGTAACAAATATAAAACGTCACTATTAAGTTTTATTTTTCGTCACAAATGTCGAATATTTATGGAAAATATAACGATTGTGTTATATTTTGTTACATTTGGTAATTGTTAAAATGCCAAAAGTTACGCTTTTTTGTGTAAATTCAAATTTTTATATTTTTCGAAATTTCCAAAAATCTTGAAATTTTTGAAATCTTCTAAAATATAATAAAAAATTCTAAAAACTATTCAGATTGAAATTTTTCGGAGATTTTTCAAAATTGAACATTTTATAAAAGCTTCTGGAAAATTTCGTGTTTCCAGAACTTTTCAGAATCCAGATGAAAATTTTGAATCTAATGCCTACAATTAGGGATTCTAGAAATTCTTTTCAAAACTATTTCTTAACTGATTTTTGGTTTTTATAATTTTTATATCTTTTATTAGACACAATATAGAACAATATTAAATGTTTAACCACAACACCCAAGGACCCCGTTTGCCGTGACTTGTTTCCTTTATGCTCCTCAATGGAGAAAAAAGTTTCGCTTTGGGTGCTCTGAATATCTTCAATTATGAAGATTGTATATCTACGATAACAATATTGTGATATAATGGTGTAACACCCAGAGTCATTAACCGAGATAGTATTCCTTTTGATATTCCTCAATGGAGAAAAAACTTTCGCTTTGGGTGTTCTGAATATCTTCAATTATGAAGATTGTATATCTACGACAACAATATTGTGATATAATGGTGTAACACCCAGAGTCATTAACCGAGATAGTATTCCCTTTGATGCCCCTCGATGAACAGAGAGTTGTTTAGCTTTGGGTGTTCTGAATATCTTCAATTATGAAGATTATATATCCACAACAATAACAATACCAAAAACTCGAAATTATTGTGTAAATTCCAGCAACTGCTCTCCACGAACCTCCGACAAACTCTTCCGCTTCAGTCATCTGGAGCTCTTTTCGTGTTGAATTCCGTTTACATGTTGGCGATGATCGTAATCCTCAATTATTACCAGAATACAATATTTTCTAATTTAGTAGCTCCAAATTTCTACAAAATTCCCTTCAGGAACAGAAAAGAACTTGCAGGTAATTCTAGTGAATACTGTAGAAAATAAAAAATACGTTTAGAAGCCTTGGTAAATCGGAAAGTTTTCATGACGGATCTGAAACGCTCGAAACCTTACTGTGCCTATGAGTGTACTGAACTCTACTCGGCTTTGGAACAGAATCCGATGAGGGTCAGATATAACGACAGAGACGTCTTCGACGACATTGCGTAAGATTTCTTAAAGCTAAATCCTCTTGGAGAATTAATAAATCAATAATATGAGTGGGGATAAGGAAGATGATTTGTAAACTCTATAAGTACTAGATAAGAAAAGTTTAAAATAACGTATGTTCTATGAACTGCCAGATTTGGACTTTTTATCTTCTTAGACTGTGTTGGAAGGGCCTAGACGAACCTAACAGGACCTGAATCAAGAGAGAAAAGAACGCTGAATAGTCTAGAAGATTGTAGATGGATATAACAAGACCTAAATCAAGGTTGTAAGAAAAATATCGAAGAATTTGGAAAAGCTTAGATCAGAATTGTCGATTTCGAGTCAAATTAATTCAAATTCAGAAATTAAAAAGTTCGAATTTGAAAATTTCGAAAAATTGACAGTTCTGGTCTAGGTTCCTTCAAATTCTTCGATATTTTTCTTACAACCTTGATTTATGTCTTGTTATATCCATCTACAATCTTCTAGACTATTCAGCGTTCTTTTCTCTCTTGATTCAGGTCCTGTTAGGTTCGTCTAGGTCCTTCCAACATAGTTTAAGGTCTAAATCAAAGAAGAAAGTTAGGAGAGTAATGCTGAATGGACTGTAGTCTGTTCAAAGACTAAAAAGACCTAAATCGAAGATGCAAGGAGGATGTTGAAAATTTTAGAATAGTTTAGACTGGCCTAAAAAAACCCAAACTAAGAACAAAAGAAAATTAATAATTTAAAAATTATCTTTTTCTAAAATTTTTTAAATTTATTTGATAATAATAATTTTATTATTTTAGAGAAAATGGAGTTTTTCAATCTAAATTAGATGTTAATTTTCTGCCGGCAGAATTTCACTGGTTTTCGAGGCGATTCGACAAAATTATCATCAAAGACAACCGGGAAGTCACGCATTACACGGCTTTTGCTTTCTCGAAATCCCAAAGGAAATTGAGGAAAGAATTCGACAAAGTTCTCCTACAAATTCTGCCTGCAGTTGAACACATCACCACAGGCCATGGATACAGTACGAAAAGAAGACCTTTCGATCCAGTAGATGAACGGCATTTTTTTGCTTTATCCGTCAATGACCACTTGGCTCAAGTTTTTTACGTTTATCTCATCGGGATCGGATTATCAATCATAACTTTTACTTTCGAAATACTTATTAATGTTACTTTAATCAAAAATAAATTTAATTAATTAAATTAAAAAAATAAAATAAAAAACATTTTTGATTTTTTACATTTATCTCATCGGAATCGGATTGTCAATTATAACTTTTATTTTCGAAATACTTATTAATATTACTTTAATCAAAAGTAAATTAAATTTTAAAATTTAAAAACATTCAAAAAATTTTAAATAGAAAATTACTCTAATTTTTCCAATTTTTCTAATTAAAATTTGATTTTTGATCGTTATTTTCATTTTTTAAATACTAATTTACTTTATTTCAACTGAGAAAATTAAATATATACGAAAAATAAAAAAACTAATAAATTATGGAAATTTGAAATTTTTATTTTTTGTATTTCTCCGTCGATGAAATTACAAATTATCACTATTATTTTTTATTTTTAAAATACTATTTACATTCTTCGAAATAAAATAAATATACTAAAAATAAAAAATTTAAATAGGTCGCAGAAATCTCAAATGGAAAATTTTTCGTTTTTTTGCGCTCTTTGGCTCTCATTGATTTGCTTCTTTATCCTTCCAAATCTCGTCCTGTCATGGCTGGAAACTTCTGGAAAAGCTCTCATTAGTAAGTTACTACTTTATTCTCCGTTTTTAATATATGAAAATCCAAATATTTCCAGTGAACAATGGATTTTGGACAAACAAGATCTTTTACGTCAAAGAAGCGAAGATTTGAAAGTTTTAACAGAAGACGAGTATCAAAAATTAATGATTTACTTCACAAATTGTAAGATTACAGTAGTTAGGATGATATTGATATATGGGGATTTTAGATATCCATCAAGTTGCTTTAGAAGGGAGACTGACGAATCGACAGCAGATGGTGGCCACTGCCTGCGTTTATTTCAGAAGGTTTTACGCCAGGAGATCTCTGAAGGACATAGACCCCTTCGTCTTAGCCGTCACATGTCTGTACTTAGCCAACAGAGTCGATGAATACAGTCAGCAAAGCCACTGGATGGACAAAATTCTCAATGCCCTCAGTATAATCAGTAAGTTTTTTTTCCTTGTATATCTTCAATTATGCATTTCAGCGAAACAAAGACCATGGATTCCGAATGAATTAAATGTAAATAATGTTAGGATAATCAAAGAAGTTGAATTTTATTTATTAGAAATTTTGGATTGCTGTCTCATCGTCTACCACCCTTACAGGACCTTGAAGCAAATTTCATACGTAAGTTTTGCTTTCATTTTTCGTAGTGTAATCTGTCTTCTGTGGGGTATTTCTGGTGTTAGGTAGTTTTCGAATACTTATTTTTTCATATATAACCGTTACCAATTGAGAATGGAAAAAGGATTTTATAATTCATATAATCCTAATCTAGAAATCCCTACATCCATTCAAGCAGAATATACTACTAAAATACTAACTGTGAAGTCGTGTAAGATTACGAAATAATCATCCATGATTCGGCATTTCTGTCCCGAACACTCATGTTCCAATTTTTACAACTTTAATTTGAAAATTAAAAACGGAAAATTATTTTAAATAACTTTACATCTATTATATAGTCCTTCGAAAGCCATTTTGGGTAAGTTTCTAACTTTTTAAAGTAGTTTTGATATAAAATTTGATGTATTTTTAAAATCGAAAGTTAGTCTTCAGAATCCTGGGTTCTAAAAGTTAACTTCTGATTCTGGTTTTAGATTCGGAATCTGTGGGTTTTACTGCAACATTGCAAGTGCTTTTTTAGTTGTAATTCCGAGATTAAAATACAAATGTTTGGGACAGAAATGCCACATAACTTAATTATCAAGTAAAACTAAAACCGTCACAGACTGGTTTTTTAGAAAATTTCGGAAATTTCCATCAAGACATTTTCGCGACATTTTTAATGTTAAATTTTCATAATCATCATGTATTTGGTTAGAAAATTACACAATGTTACGAAATAACCATACAAAACAAAAATTACGAATTATTTAAGTTTTTAGAAAATTCTAAAAATTCCCGTCGAGATTTTTCGTAAAAAAGTTTTTGATTTTCGTGATATATGATCGATGACGAAATCACACAGGATTGCGGAATAACTATCATGCAAAACTAAAATTACGAGTTACTTTAGTTTTTAACAAACTTTAAACATTCTCGTCAAGACCATTTTGTAAAAGTTTATTTTTGATTTTTACAATAGTGTGGTTGATAATCTTACTCATTGAAGGACGTGATGAAACAGCATCCGAAAGAAAAAGAGGTCGTTCATGATGCCTGGAGAGTGGCGAACGATTCTCTTCGGACTGATGCTTGTCTTCTGTATCCTCCTCATCAGATCGCCATTGCTTGTCTCATGACGGCCGTGACGATCAACAAAAAAGAAGAGGAATTCAAAAGGTGGTTCCAAGAACTAAATACGGATTACGACGAAATTTTTGAAATCGTCAAAATGATTCTTCACTCGTACAAACTCCACGTTTCTGTCTACGAAAAAGAAGAAAATATTCCTTATATAAAATTCCTCTTTGGAAAGATGCCAAAACCTCAGGCATCGTCGTCTTCTGGGTTGAGTCAAACAATGATGGAAATGAGTGATAACGGTCTATGAAACTGGTAAAAAAGTAATTTTCACTGAAATAGATGTTGAAAAATAAAAAATTTCTACCAAAAAATAGTTTTCAAAAGATTACTGTAGTGCTGTGGTTTCTTCAATGGTTATGAGTACTTTAATTTGGAAAAAATAATTCTGGAGGTCTTCATGTACTTTTTAGAACTTCGTCCCTCGTGTCTGCAAGGGGATTTTTGACAAAAAGTTTCAAAAATTGTAACTGATTCCTTTTTAGTAAATGAGATTTGTTGCTAAGGAACTTTGTAGAAAACCATAAGTTAGTACCGTACTTCCAAGTTATGATTACATTTTGCATGTCAATAACAGATGACGAAGGAGAAACATGCCCACTTGTGCGACTGGATTAGGATCAGTCCAGAAGGTAGAAAAAATTAAATTTTCTTGGTTTTGTCAGACTTTTTTGGTACTTTGGTTGATTGGGCAATGCCTTAGGCTTTCGTGTGAAACCTCAAGAGAACTAAGACTCGTTCTTTGTGTCTACATCTCTGTTTCGGTTAGGGACATTGGGAACCTAATCAGTTTTCTTTGTGTCTAATGTTGCTGTCGAAGTATCGTTCTCCTAGGACATGACTATGTGAAGCTGAAAAAAATGTTACTGTTGGATCGGGATCAAGTCGTTCAAGTTCAATCAATGTGTAGCGTTAGTCTCGAAGAGAAATATCCTAAGCACCGACCGGTAAATTGTAATTGACATATTGGTCGAGAGTTTAGAGTTACACAATATTTGTTGTGATTTGTAGTTGATGTCATTTGGCGTAATAAGTTACCGTATTTACTCTATTTGTGATGCACCCCAAAATATTAATCGAAAAATTGTGGTACATGCGCCACAAATAAAGTAAATACGGTATTTTCTATTAATTTCTCATTTGAACCCAGATTAGAAATCTTCCACGAGCACAATAGGTATTCAATTTTTAATTAATTTTAACCGTTTTAATCATTACTAGTAATTCAGAACATTGACAAGAAAATAAAAATCATTGAAATTAACATTCGTGTTTCTTTAATAATTGTACTGTTATAAAAAAGAAGAATGGGTATTGTTGAGACACGAATATTCAGAACTTGCTCAAAACTAAAGCAATACGCATAACAATCATGATATATTAAAACACTAGTAGATATTTAAGAAAGCATAAGATCAAAAGAAATTTTTATTTATCTTTAAAATTCGAAACTCAAAAAACAATTGAGAGTTAAGAACAATGTCTTGTAAATCTACTTTGTTGGGTTCCCAGACTTGGTCCAGATTGTTAACCGTAACAGTGTTCTGAAGTTGTTTCAAAAAATTGTTTATTGTTGTATCGATTATGATTGCATGGAACAGTGGTAAGTATGTTAAGAAGCTTTGATGACTCTTGGGGGATCGTAAGTTTCTATTGTATTTGAAAATTGTGATCATATTTTTTTACTTTCAACGATTAGTCAAAATAGGATGATAGTGTTTTTGTCGTATCATGAAAGCGATAGGATGTCAGATTACTTTGAAAATGGACAAAATCTGAACTCACATTCTTAAATCTGTCAGGTTTTCGACTCGTTGTCTGGCTGGCCGTGCCTTAGGCCTTTGTATCTGCGCTGTCTAACATATTAACTTTCTGATTTTGAACCCCATATAATTTTAGGGGGGCGAACACTAACAAATTTACCGAATAGTCTTGTTCTGCTTAACATACCATAATTTAATAACACAATATAACATCTAGACTATTAAAGCTTGCATATGTTGCTATTTATCAAAGTTTCCACATCGAAAATGAGTTCTAATTCTTCTGTTACAAATCCTGACGCAATCGTTATTGTTTTTTTCTACATCATCAGACGAATTAACGATGTTGCTCATTATCTAAATCTAATCCTCTTCAGTCTATTTGCCATCGTCATTGGCTACAACCTCACCAAGAAGAACTCTCCTATGAGAAATTCGTTCTTCATCATAACTTTTGTAAATATTACTGCAAATTTTATTTGGGTGTTACATTTCACGGTCAGCTCATATACACAAGGACTTCAAATTTACTATCTTCTTCTTACCATCGAAGAAACGACTATGGCATTTGATGGATGGATACTGTCTGCTCTGTCTGCAAACCGATTCACAGCTTTGGTTTATCCTCTGGCATATCGTAAAGTCTGGTCTATCAGAAACACCATTATAATCATTATTATCTACTTTCTTACCCTAATACCGTATGCATTCTTTTATCATCAGTTTTGTTCCCTCGCAGATTGGAGATGCTCATTGATTGGTACGATAAAACCACTGTTAGGTGCAGTTTCGGCACTAATTGGATTAATTCTTTCGATTATCTGCATACTGAAAACAGATTCGACAATCCAGAAAACTCAACTAAAAGTAGAACGAAACTTGTTGTCAATTTCATTTTTGGATGCAATCTTTCACTGTATTACAGATGGAAATATTATAGTTAGGAATTACTTGGCAATCTACAAAAGACAAATATTGACTTTCGGATATATTGGAGACAATATATATAGTTTGATAATAGCTCTTGTGTACTTTGGGCAGTTTGGAGGAACGGTGATCTTGTTATTTGTCAATAGGTAAGTTCATAAAAAGATAAAAATTAATCTTATCTTATTACAAATATGATATTTTTTATTTGAGATTCATTCAAAAATTTTTTATTCCTTTTTCTGCTGACTTGATTTCTTGTAAATTTGATTTTTATTTTTATTTTTTATATACATACTTGTTTCAGTTTGTATTGATGTTAAAAAAATAAAAATTAATACAAAAGAATGTAATTTGTTAAAATTAGGAAAAAAAAATTTTTGATGAATCTCTAATAGGAAATATTTCTGATTTTTTAGTGAATTCAAAATCGGATTTATCTTTCAAAAAAATAATTAAATTTATAAAATTTCAGTTCATCTGTGAGAGAAGCATTGTGGGGATTTCCTATCATTGGTTTCTGTCGGGATATATTCTCGAAAAGATGGAATAAAACTAACGAGAGCACTTCTGTATCAACAATAGTAATGCTAAGATAACAACTCGATCACTGAAAAAGATTTCACATCAGAATATATTTGCAGTAAAATTACAAATTTAATTGTTTAATTATCTTAATTTTTTGGTTTTGTATCGTGGGATATTTGTATTTGTACGTGGATTGTTTACCGTGTGGAAAACGATAAAATAAATAATGAGAATCTCAACAGTTTTCAATAATTTCTAATGTATCATACCTTTTAACACTTTATCGAACGTTTTCAAAGCAATTACAATACAGGATTTAGAACATTATATATTCAAACTTGAACTCCTCTATTGTTCGCTTGTGTTCACGTATCTCAGCCTTTCTGATCATCTTTAGGGAATTCTTCTCTTACTAGGATCATCTTTTCGGTCTTTCTGATCTCGCTGTTTTCTTTGATGAATGCGTCTTAGCAATTTGTAGTCAGATTGCGGCTGACAAGACCTGGATCTGCAATCTTCGGTCGGGAATCGAACCCGAGTCTCGTAACTTCGCAGTCACGTATATTACCACTGTATTACCGTAGCATATTATAACTAATTCACTCTAATCTGAAAAAACTTGTAGTATTGGATTTCTTTATAGATAACTTTGTTTCGATGCAATTTTTATCTCAATATGAACTTTAGCTTGAGTATTTAAATCTACAACAAAATATAAGATGTTTCAAAAGAATAAGAACAAGTTACATAGTCAAAACTTTTGTTATAACTTTTTTCATGTCGGTCAGAATGAGGTATTATCTCATTCCCATATCAAATTGAGTTGAATTCATCGGGGATTTCAACATGATCTTTCTTCATCATGATATCATCCAGTGATTTTGGAGGATTTTTAGTCATTTTTATGCCGAGAATATCTTCGACTATAAATATATGTTAATTTTTTTAAAATAAATATATTTACCTGCTGCAAAGCAAACTGGCCAACAAGAAGAAACACAATTACAGCAACCAACGTCACAGAGTCCAGAGCTGCAACAAATACCTGGAGAAAGTCTAGGACAACAGTTTTTTTGACCGGCTATGACACCGAAGACCAAGAATAAAATTAGAACCTTCATCATTTTTGACGAAATTGTATTTATAACACAGGGACACTCTTAAAAATGTTTAATTATTACTTGAATATGATTAAGTAAGATTTTAAAAAATTAAAACGAAAAAAGTAGTTCAGAAACTAATTTTTTAAATGTTTCTCTTTTATCTCGCTAATGTAACAAAATTTAACACCGGATTCTGAATTTCTACTATAAATGAAAAAAATTTTAAAAAACAGTAAAAAATTTAATTTAATTTTTAAAATTTTTCATTATCAAAATATTAAAATACACGTCTACTAAATTTCAATGATTTTTTTCGATTGAAGATTATATCAAGTTTTTCATTAATCTTTTTTTCGAGAATTAACCTCTATGAAGAACTCGGTCTTAGAAATGGAAATTTAATATTTTATCACTTTTATTGGTATGCAGAATTTCATCAACATCTGCTCTTTATTTATTGTTGAATCGGACATAATCTATTTGAGTAGAAGCTTGTATAACTTTGGTCCCGAAGAGAAATACCCTGAGGACCAACGAAAAGCGTACGATTGCGGATTGGCGACAATTTTAGGATTGCGCAATAATTTTTATAAGAGTTGTTTTGTATCTCGTGCCTTCGACCCCATGAAGTTGTTCCCACATATCTCTCATCGACACACGGGTTGGGAACCCCTAGGTACGATCTAACATTTATAAACTAGAAATGAGCTATTTTTGACAATTTAAATACGATTTATTGGTTATAATAAGTCATAATAAATCATGCTTGATTACAGACTACTAGAAAATTCTATTATAAACACGAAAGACCAATTTCACATTTGAAAATCTATAAATTTAAAAATTCATCTAGTTAATTGAGGCTTCAAAAATATAGTCAGATCAAAGTTAAGGAATTCCTATTTCTTAAAATCAGATTTCAATGGATCTGAATTGATGATCTATCAGCAATCAGTTTTTCATTTTTTTATTTCACTATTATGAGGATAGAACAGAGAACAGTATTGTCATATAATGGAAATTTATAATCTTTTCCACATGGAAAAAATTTTCTATCGAAAAAGAAATTCATCCTTTATTTTATACAGTATAACTTGGATATAAGATACCCCCGCTATAAGAGATCTCACGTTATAGCATACGATGTGAGTGAGTTTGGTTAGTCTATTTTCAAATTTATCCCTTATAATATATCCTTCGTTATAACATATGCTTTCCCCTGTCCTAAGGGAGTATTTTATATCCAAGTTCTACTGTATTTTATATACAGTTTAACTTGAATATAAGATACCCCCGCTATAACATATCTCACGTTATAGAATACGGTGTGAGTGAGTTTGGTTAGGCTATTTTCAAATTTATCCCTTATAATATATCCTTCGTTACAAGATACGCTTTCCCCGGTCCCTAGGGGGTATCATATCCAAGTTCTACTGTATACTGTTAGATGACAACCTCTGAGAATGTCCCTTATTAGTATCAGTCACTAAATCAACAAAAAAAATAATTATTAATGATTGTCAGAACGGGATACTGCATACAGATTAAGAGAAAAGACAAATTGTTCTTTACTAAGACCGTTTTTATATACAACTCGGTATTCATAAATATTCATGTGATCAAAACCCAATATTATCTGCAATGAAAAATAATCCTTGTTAAATTCCAAAAAAATTTGTGTTTTGGAATTTTCCATCAAATTTGTCCCAAAAAAAATCAAAATTTTGCAGCATTTTTTTTCCGAAATTTTTTTTATTCGATGTAAAAAAAATTTTAGAAAAATAAATCCATAAAAATAATAACAAAAAAATATAATTTTTTAAGTATTTTTAAAAATGTAAAAATTTTTGGAAAAAGTAAATTAATTTTTACTTTTTTCTACAGTAATCAAAAAATTGGAAAATTAAAGTTTCTGCAGATCGGTAGACAGAATGATTTCTGAGTTATCAATCACTTTTTATACATCGGAAAAATTGAGAATTCTTTCGGATCGTTAAACGAATCAAACTTCATTTTTCTGAAGGTCAAAAATCACATTGTTGTAAAAAACTGAATTTTTTCCATAAAATTCTGAAAACTTTTTCTGAAAAAATTTTTAAAATTTCCCAATTAAAATTTGATTTTAAAATAATTTTATAAAATTCTAGTTTTTAAATTTGATTTTTTAATTATTTTATAAAATTTTTAAAATTTCAAAAAATTTGATTTTAAAATAATTTTGTAAAATTCTAAAAATTTCTAAAATTTAATTTTTAATTATTTTATAAAATTTTTAAAATTTGATTTTTAAATAATTTTGCAAAATTCTAAAAGTATTTAAATTTGATTTTTAAATAATTTTATACAATTCTAAAAATTTCAAAAATTTAATTTTTAATTATTTTATAAAATTCTAAAAGTATTTAAATTTGATTTTAAAATAATTTTATACAATTCTAAAAATTTCAAAAATTTAATTTTTAAATAATTTTGCAAAATTCTAAAAATATTTAATAAATTTCAAAATTCATAAATGAAAAAATTCGACAAAGATTTTTATTCTTGTTTATTGAATTTTAGGAAATTTTTGATTTTTTAAAATTTAATTAAAGTTTGAAAAATTAAAAAAGTAAATTTTTTTTAAATAATTAAATTTAAAAAACAACAAAAATCGTACTATCATTGACTTTGATATTTCTTGTTATTTTTGGACACAAAGTTTCATTTTAAAGAAAACACAAATATTCCGAATTCTTTCTTTAATGAATATTTTTAAAACAAAGAAAATCAAGTTTTTCATTTGCTTTTTAGTTTCGCAACGTATTTGAAAAAAAATTTAGCAACATTATGTTGGAAAAATTAAACCAAAAATTATTTTAAACAAATTCATATTTTTCGAATCTTAGTATGAAATTTATGCCATAATTTGGTTTTATAGGAATAATTTGAATAAAGTAATAGATCCGTAAATTCAGAATCTATCAGAAGTTAGTGCACACAAAAAAGTGTAACTTTAGATTTTGTAAAAATTGCGAAATGTAACAATTGTTGTATTTTTCGTAAATATTAGACATTTGTGACGAAAAATAAAACTTAATAGTGAAGATTTATATTTGTTACTAGATCAAAAGTGAAGATTTTTGTGTGTTGATATGGGTGGATTGTATGTGATATATCGATACATTGAAACCACTTTGATGTATCAGATACATGAAATTCGATTTTAGTAGTATTAATTTTATAAAAAAAGCGTAACTTTTGGTACTGTAACGATTGCGAAATGTAAGAATTACTATATTTTTCGTAAATATTAGACATTTGTAACGAAAAATAGAACTTAATAATAACGATTTATATTTGTTACTGCTCCAAAAGTTACGCTTTTTTGTGTGTTGAATAAAAGTTGGGATTTTTGAAGGATAAACATTATTAGAAAAAAGTTTATGTTTTGCATCATAACTTCTGAAGCAGTTTTGGGATGATGAAGAAATGCTTAAATGATAAATTCCAAAAAATTACTGTAACATTAATAATGTATCTTGATATGATTATTTTCGAACAAATTACGATTGAAAAATTCAATATTTTTTTGATTCATACTGTAGTACGACAAATTTCGGAAATTCTTGTCAAGACTATTTTGTAAAAATTTGATTTTTATTTTAGTACGATACGCTCTAGAAATTCGTGTGGAGACCATGATAGAACTTATTATTTATTTTTTGTAACAGCGTAAATCACGAAATTCGTTCTGAGACAATTCCGCGACAATGATTATTTTTAACTTTTTTAATACAGTAATTTAAAGTGGGGGTTCTGGAGCTGCACGGTTCGGCGGAGGTGGTCGAGGATTCACTGACGAAGAAAACTGTAAAATTTGGAGGAATCTGTGGACAGAAGTCAAAGTGGGTCTTTCGGATTCCTTTTTCCAACAAGGAAACAGGATTTCTGAATACAGTACCTGAGGACACAGACTTGGTCGAGATAGGTACTCTTGAAGGGAATTTTTCTCAACGAAATTCTGAAGATTATGAATCACTTGGTTATCTGTAAGATTCGAAAATGGTTTTTCTCTGCAGATACTGTAGAGTTCCCACAGAGTAACCCCCAGGGCCCAGGTGTCAGTTTTGTGGGAAAATCTGCCTTCGAAGACGGATTCTGGAGCCATCCATCTTATGGGCAGTTCGAATTGTCCGTCGATTTTGTAATAATCTGATCCGTACAGTGATCGGGCCATTCCGAAATCCCCGATTTTCACAGTTCCATCTGAATCCAAAAAACAGTTTCTGGCAGCCAAATCTCGATGGATAAACTTCCTAGATTCCAGATAAGCCATGCCTGCGGCGATTTGAGTGCCCATAGAAAGTAGTTTTTCTTGAGATGGAATCTGTTCTGTTCGGGACAAAAAATTTTTCAAATCTCCATTTTCAAGGAATTCCGAAATGCACAAAATCGGCTTGGAATCTACCGTAATCCCGATGACTCTGACGATGTTCTGATGTCTTAGTTGACTCATAATGTTGATTTCTTTTTTGAATTCTGATTCTACAGAAGGAGAATCTGATTTCAGAGACTTCACAGCTACCAATTTTCCTTCAAATTTGTAGATATCTACAGTACCGAATTTTCCGCTTCCGAGATTCTGGACGAATTCTAAATCGGCTCTCCGGATCTCCACTGGAGAATATTCGTCTTCAGGAACATTGTAAATTTGACCGTTCATCAGATTTTCGAAATCGGGATGAGCATATGCTTCTTCAAATTCCGGAGTTCCAACGTACCTCTTGGTGGATACTGTAGAAGAGTTAAAACATTTTTTATTTCCATAATCCATTGGATTTTCAATATCCGGATGAGCATATGCTTCTTCGAATTCTGGAGTTCCAACGTACCTCTTGGTGGATACTGTAGAAGAACTAAGACATTTTTTATATTCGTAGTACTGTGGATATGGATTCGGAGTTATCTTCATCGGAAGAGGAGATTGGGATTTCGAAATTCTAGAATTCAATCTGAAGACGAGCCACAGTATTCCAGCTAAGATGATTCCGAGGATGATCATCGAAAAAGTGAAAAAATTTGAATGACGTTCGACCGGAAAACTGACAACATTGATGGACCGATTCTGGATGAAAAAAGAATCGTCTTCGGTTTCCAGAAGACCCTTAGGACTTGTTGATTCAAATTTGACTTCGCTGATCAGAAGCCATTCTGAATCATCTCCGAAATTCAACTCGATTCTGATCTTCTTAGCTATACGGTAGTTGACGAAGATTCTCACCCATCTTGATGATTCGAAAACTAAGTCCGGAATCTGCTCGAAAGTAATGATTCTTTGAGAATACAGATCGTCATCTGAAGTCGAAAAATAAATTTTTGCTTCTGAAAAAAGTCCAGCTCCGTGTTTTCTGAAGTTAGAAGTATGTATAAAAATCGATGAAAAATTTCTTCTTTCTGTGAATAAAAATTCCAAAATTACAGTATCTAATTCGTTTTTGTTCCATCCGACCCAGGCTCCGGGGTGTTTTTCGAAGTTGTCTTCTCCGGTGATTCCGTCGAAGATTTTTCCGATTCCGTTTTTTAATTTTTTTTTATCAAATTCGTCTCCGTCGTAATTCAGATCCCGAAGATCCAATCCGTCGAATCTGGACCCCACAGGGGCGGAGTAACTGGAGACGTGGCTTCTGAAGGTACATCCATGGAGCTCGACCCTGAGGCAAACGGTCCTGGTGACTTCAGAAACCGGAATTATTCGGAAAATTTTTCCAATAATTGCTCCGTCAAAAATCCTCAAAATCGGACTTCTGGTGTCTGAATTTCCCTCGATTATCTGAAAAAAATATTTTTATTAAGATTCCCGCCAATATTCTCAAGATGCCATTCAAACCCATCACCGTTAATAATTTTTTTCGAATCGACCCATCAAACAAGGACCATTGTTTTTCGTTTAAGTGCCATATGGATTACACCAGATGTTTCCGACAAAATTTTTGTGGAAACTTCCTGAATTTACTAAATTTTGAAACTTTTTAGAATCCAGATTTTTTAGATTTCGGGATTTTGAAAATCTTCAGAATCCAAGTTTTTAGGATTTCAGAATTTTGAAAATTGTTCGGAATCCAAATTTTTAGGATTTCAGAATTTTGAAACTTTTTAGAATCCAGATTTTTAGGATTTTAAAATTTTGAAAATCTTCAGAATCCAAATTTTTAGGATTTCAGAATTTTGAAAGTTTTTACAATCCAGATTTTTAGGATTTCAGAACTTTGAAAGTTTTTACAATCCAGATTTTTAGGATTTCAGAACTTTGAAAATCTTCAGAATTCAACAAATTTTTAGGATTTCAGAATTTTGAAAATCTTCAGAACCCAGATTTTTAGGATTTCGGGATTTAAAAAAACCAGAATTTTGAGAAAATTTTTTATAATATTGTGGAAGCTTTCAGAATCTCATCAAAATTTCGAAATTTTTAAAATTGAATGAAAAGTTCTGAAATCTAGAATTTTGTGAAAATCTTTTGAAATTTACAGAGTTCAACGAAAATTTTAGAATTTTTAGAAATTAAATGAAAGGTTTTAAAACTTTTAAAATATAACTTTCGATGTTTTCCAAAATTTTTAAAAATTCTAAAAATCAATTTTGAGATAATTTGGTGATAATCCTTTTTTGATTTCTACACACAAAAAAGTGTAACTTTAGATTTTGTAAAAATTGCGAAATGTAACAATTGTTGTATTTTTCGTAAATATTAGACATTTGTGACGAAAAATAAAACTTAATAGTGACGATTTATATTTGTTACTAGATCAAAAGTGAAGATTTTTGTGTGTTGATATGGGTGGATTGTATGTGATATATCGATACATTGAAAGCACTTTGATGTATCAGATATATGAAATTCGATTTTAGTAGTATTAATTTCATACAAAAAGAGTAACTTTTGGTACTGTAACGATTGAGAAATGTAAGAATTACTATATTTTTCGTAAATATTAAACATTTTTAACGAAAAATAAACTTAATAGTAACGATTTATATTTGTTACTGCTCCAAAAGTTATACTTTTTTATGTATAACAGCATATAACGAACCTCGTTTCCTTCAGAATCTTTGTAACGAGCCCATCGGCCGAGAGAAGTCCTCCAGTACTCGACCATGTACCCCGTGGGGAACTCCATTCCTCTTCCTTTGTCGAATCTGCCTTGGGTCTCGATTCCTGAGACGACAATGTCCTCAGGGAACTCGATCTGGAGGAATTCATGAGAAGTTTCATTGATCTGATGGAAAGGACACCAGGCTCCACTCCCGGATTCTGAATTCAATCTGAAATTTTTCAATGACAATTGTCCCTATTTCCGTGCTGTAATTAATTTTTCGTCTTCCAAAACCGCTCTCGACCAATTTCCCCTCAGGCAAAGTCAAGTAACACTCGATTTCCTCGCGCAAGAGTGAGAAATTAAAAACCTAAATTGACTGAAAATGCCGAAACCCATAGGTTTCAAATTTCGCCATTTGCATAATTAAAATTCCTTGGAAGCTTTTAGGATCTTCTGGAATCTAATAAATGATTTTGGGAGTTTCGAACATCTGATAGAATTTTCGAAAACTTGATTAAAAATTCAAAAAACTTCGAAAATTTGATTAAAAATTCAGAAAACTTTGAAAATCTCAGAAATTTTCAAAACACTTCAGAATCCAATAAGAGATTCTGGGATCTTTTAGGATTTCATGGGAGGTTTCAGAATCTCGTAGAAGTTTCTAAAATCTCTTAGGGCTTTGCAAAAGTTTCTGGAAATTTTCAGAATCTCAAACTTCTAGAATCTTCTTAAATCTAGTTAAATAAAACTGAAATTTTGAAGAATTTCATGAAAGTTTTCAGAAACCTCCGAAATTCTGAAATTTCCAAGAATTTCGTACAAATTCCTACAATTTCATGTTTTTCAGAATCTTCTACTACTCAGTGGAAACTTCCAAAATCATCTAAATTTGGTATTCTGGAAGTTTCCAAATTATAAAAATTTATATCGAGATTATTTTAGAACAACGTTGATTCCATTTTTTTATAATAATATGTTTGAAGATTTTCCGACCTCGAATTCTGAGGACCAGTGCTTTGTTCATCGAAGCTGGAACTGGCCGAGATTTGGTTGTCCTTGATCCTGCCGGATTCCATCCCGAGAGCTTTGCTGCATTGTCCTAAAAATTTCCCATTGTTTCTTTCAGGAGTTTGTTTTTGAGCTCAATTTACGATCCAAATGTAATGAATCAAGGCAACGGCATTCGGAAGGTCAGTCATTGTCCTAATCCCTTTGTTCTTCGACAACTGTCAGACACTTGACCGGTCATCTAGCGCGAGAAAGGTTAATGGACTCACTCGGCTGTCGACAAAAGTGCCGAGATGATGAATCGAGTTTACTTTATGTGATCTCACTAATCAAAAGCTGGCACCCAAAGCTTTATTGTTGTTTTAGAGCTTTCAGAAAGAAATGAGGACATTGAAGTCCTCCTGTAGTAAAGAGTTTTTTTCTTTGAGGAGGTTTTAGTAGTATGAGAGGTTCTGCAGGCACAGATGTCGAGATTAGAGCTGATTGATTAAATAACATAGAATTTTAAAGATTATTGAGTTTGTTGAAACTGTTCTGCAACGGTTATGATGTAATTAGAGTCCTTTATTTTCTTTTTACTTTTATTTCATTTTATCCTAATTGTATGTAGATAGAAAATAAGGTCCATTAAGAAAATCCAGCACAATACGAATCCATAATCTTCACCCGAATCGAAAAAGTGGACTTCTAAACTAAGAGAACTCTCATCAAGGGAGCACCTTCTTTACGATGGTTTTTTTTCGATTCGAGTGAAAATTACAGCTTCATGTTATGTTAGATCTTCGTACTAGACCCTGTTACTTGTCTACATACAATTACAATAAAATGAAATAAAAGTAAAAAGAAAATAAAGGACTCTAATTACATCATAACCGTTGCAGAACAGTTTCAAAAAACTCAATAATCTTTAAAATTCTATGTTATTTAATCAAACACTTCTAACGCCGATCTTTTTCTCTACATTTGTATTTCTTATTTTTGTCGGAAATTAATCCAATCCCGTTCAAAAAACCTTGTTCGTAAGAACATGGTCGAGTGATTGTACAAACAAGGTCCCTCTTGCGTGACAGCCGATCCATGTTCGACCCTTTTGCAATTTCCGGTATCGCAAATATTGCCAATCAAAGCAAGCAAACAATAAAGTCACAAAAATACGATTACGACCGAGAGTCGGCTTGTTTTGACCATATGTGTCCGAAAAAAGACAAAAGACCCCCTGGTCGGACTAATTGCAGTATCCGTTTTCCATGGCCATGATGCAGTTCTTCAAAATTGTCTCCAATTATAAAAGCAAGAAGGCCAATCAAATATCGAAGAACAATCACACTTTCTGAATGAAAATTATTTTTAGTCAACGCAACACTTGGATACAAAAGGATCCGAAAAAACATCTGGCTGTTTTGGGTTGTCGGATAGTGAATGATAGAGTACGTTCTTGAATTTGCATATCGCCAAGGTTGAGCGCTAATCCTGTGCGAGGAAAGTTAATCCCCGGGCTCCCGAAGCAGAACCCGTTGAATCTTAAGCTTTCAAGGCGAGAAAAATACTTCCAAAAGTTGAATCAAAACAAAATTTCAATTTCTAAAATAAAATAAAATGTTGAAAACATTTTGAAATTTAATAAAAATCATTGAAATTTTCAAAAACTATGTAATTTTGTAGAATATTTAAAAATTTCGTTGAATTTTTTGAAATTTTTTAGAATATTGTAAATTTATAAAATCAGAAAAAATTCAAAAATTGAGTTTTCGAATTTTTTAGAATTTTTCCAAAATCAAATATAAAATTTTTAAAATTTTTTAGAATTTTGTAAATTTATAAAATCAGAAAAAATTCTGAAACTTAATTAATTTTCAAAATTTCAGAAATTAAATAAAAATTTTCAGAATATTTTTAAAATCAAAAATTTCAGAATTTTAAAATGGTTTTGAAAATTATTTCGTAATAATAATGATTTTTAATTTTTATGATTTTTATGATTTTTAATTTTTATGATTTTTAATTTTTATGATTTTTATAATTTTTAATTTTTATGATTTTTAATTTTTATAATTTTTATGATTTTTAATTTTTATGATTTTTGTACTATCTTCCAGGACACCGAAATCCGGGCTTTCCCATGCCCTAATGGAAACCACCTAAGGATTAGCTTCCTCCAAAGTCTAATCCATCGGATATCTCTGAAAATTACATTTTCGTCACAAGACCCGGTGACCTTGGTTTTTACCTAGTTAACGCGGTCAGTTGCTTTTTGGATATCTGCGCGAGAAAACAGACATAAATTAGAAACAATGACCGACAGGAGGTCATGAACCGTAAAATTGATCTACAGAAAGATAAATGGAAAACATGGCACTTACTAATGTCAAGTCCGAAAACGGAGGACAACGTGACGATTCCGACAATTAACGAAAGTTTGGGAAAAATAAATCCAGTCATCTTATTGAAGAAAATCTTCCTCAACACATGGTTCCTGAAAATCCATAAATTTAAAAATATAAAACCCGCCAATAAAACTAGAATTTTAATCCAAATCAAAAAACATGTTCGACAAAAAAGGCGGCAAAAATCTTTAATTTTTGATAAAAATAAATTTTATTTTTCTTTTATTAATAAATCTCGAAAATTAAAAAATTTTAAAACATAAAATTCATCCAAAAATTAAAATTTATTTTAAAAAATAAAATTCATTCAAAAATTAAAATTTATTTTAAAAAATAAAATTAATTCAGAAATTCAAAAATTTTAAAAAATAAAAAAAAATATATTTTTTAAAAAATAAATTTTAAAAAAATTGTTAAAAATTCGAAAAAATTATATTGAAGTTCCTAAATCAAAAAATCTGGCAGATAAATTTTCTTTTTTTAAATTCCCGAAAATTAAGAAATTGAAAAAAAATAAAATCGACAAAAGTGAAAGTTTTAAAAAATTGTGTAAAATTGTTGATTATAAATTTTAAAAAATTAAATTCATCAATAAATTTAAAAAATTAAAATCATAAGAAAAATTTAAAAAAAAATAAAAATTAAGTCTTAAAAATCTTAAAAATAAACTATGTAAAATTGATGGTTATAAATTTGCAGAAAACTATATTGTTGGTCCTAAATTTTAAAAAATTAAAAAAATTAAATTCATAAAAATTTTAAAAAAATAAATTCATAAAAAAATTAAAAATCAAAGTTTAGAAAAAAATTAGAATTAAAACTTAGAAATAAACTATGTAAAATTGGTAGTTATAAATTTGCAGAAAACTATACTGTTGGTCCTAAATCAAAAAATCCGAGAGAACGGCAAAGGAGGAAAAACTGGGCGGCGTCCACTCGCCCTGTCCGCCTTTCTTCGAATTAGTTTTTCTTGTCCAAACCCATAATGAGGAATCTGATCTTCGAAAATTAAAAACAAAAAATTAAAAATAAAAATAAAAAAATTCATTAATTTTTTGAAAGAATGATTTTTTTTTCGAAAAAAAATCTGAATTTCATTTAATTTATTTTTTTTACAAAAGATTTACCTACAGTAAACGTATTTTAGAAAAATTGCAAAAAATAAAGAAATAATTTTATATCGAAAATTTGGTTTTGAAGCGAAATTTAGACTTATGTTGAAAATAATCAAATTTATTTTTTTTTTAATTTTCACAAAATTTTATTTAATTTTTAAGTTTTTTAATCATATTCGAAAATGACTAAATTTTTTTTTAAATTTTCACAAAATTTTACTTAATTTTGAAGTTTTTTTAATCACATTCAAAAATGATCAAATTTATTTTTTTTTAAATTTTCACAAAATTTTATTTAATTTTTAAGTTTTTTTAATCATATTCGAAAATGACTAAATTTATTTTTTTTTAATTTTCACAAAATTTTATTTAATTTTGAAGTTTTTTAAAATAATAATTTTAAATTACATTCGAAAATGCTGAAGTTTATCTTAATTTCCAGGGATTTTCATGGTAGAATTTTGTTTAATTTTTAAATTTTCAAAATAAAAATTTCAAATCACATTAAAAAATGACTACATTCACTTTTTTCAAGAATTTTCGCGGTGAGAGTTGATTTTTTATAAAATTGGTTTTTACACGAAATTCTAGCGATATTTAGAAAGAATCGAAATTATTAACTTTCGTGGTGAAAATTGATTTTTTATAAAATTGGTCCCTACACGAAATTCTAGCGATATTTAAAAATAATTAAAATTATTAACTTTCGCGGTGAGAGTTGATTTTTTTATAAAATTACTTTCTAGATCCATTTTTACCCAGATTTAGGATCAATTAAATCCATTAAAATTTTCAAAGATTTTCTACAATGACCTTCAAAAACAAAAATAAATGAAAATTCGTAAAAACATTCGTTAATAGCCTTCCGGAACAGCAGGAAATTTAAAAAAATAATCGTGTTCCAGTTTCAACAGAAAAAAAAAAGAATTAGTGACAGATTTGGACGAAAATCCATTTGAAAATTTAAACGAATGACTCTTGGTCATTTTTCGGCCATAAGTAAGTAATGCAACAGGCAAAAAAGACGAGCTAAATTGGGAATGACTGGCACGAGACCGGATAAATGCATTATGTCATGAAACAAATTTGGCATAAGTGCTCAATGTTGAGAGAAAATGGAAATTGAGTAAGTCGGGTTATGGATAAAGTTGGTTTTCACATTAAAGATTTCATAGTTTTTTTTAAAATAGAAATTTCGAAAGTTTTACGGAAATTCGGTACGAAATTATTAGGGTATCAAAAATACAAAAATTCGTTCCGGGACCAGGAAGATTCTTGAAAATTTTACTGTAAAGTAAATAAAGTATTAAAAAATTCATTTTAAAAAAAATTCCTGAAAATCTTTTAAAATTTTTATTATAAAATTAATGAAATATTTAAAAATCATAGAAATTCGTTCTGAGGCTAAAAAGATGTTTAAAAATTTTAAAATTTGTGAAGTAAATAAAATATTAAAAAAATTTATTTTAAAAAAGATTTTTGAAAATCTTTTAAAATGTTTATTATAAAATTAGCAAAATATTTAAAAATCATAGAAATTCGTTCTGGGACTAAAAAGATGTTTAAAAATTGAAGAATTTGTGAAGTAAATAAAGTATTAAAAAATTCATTTTAAAAAAGATTTTTGAAAATCTTTTAAAATGTTTATTATAAAATTAGCGAAATATTTAAATTTTATAGAAATTCGTTCTGAGACTAAAAATATGTTTAAAAATTTTAAAATTTGTGAAGTAAATAAAGTATTAAAAAAATTTATTTTAAAACAAAAAAGATTCCTGAAAATCTTTTAAAATGTTTATTATAAAATTATCGAAATATTTAAAAATCATAGAAATTCGTTCTGGGACTAAAAAGATGTTTAAAAATTTGTAAAGTAAATAAAGTATTAAAAAAATTCATTTTAAAACAAAAAAAATCTTTCAAAAATCGCTGCAAAACCAAAAATATTTTTAAACATTTTCCGGAAATTCGTCGTAGGATCTGTTACTTAAAAAAATCCAATTTTTTTTCAACTGTAACTCAAATCAACTCAGAATTTTAATTTATTTTCACCATTTTGAAGAAGCTCTACGAAACAGAAAACAGAACTTTAATCCACTCCCCGTTCCATTAAAGGTAGACGAAACTTAATCAACTATGCAAACAACGATGAATATCTTCACTCGAACCATATTTCTTTTCGTCGATCCATAATTGTCGATTTTAATGAAAATTTTATTTTTGATTTTTCTTTTTCATTTTCAAAAGCATTCTTAACGAAGGAAATCCGACGATGAAGGTCTGGATAAACCACTTGAAAGTCGCTGAAAAAGTCAATCCGATGTGGTCGCAGAGATGAAGGGCATAAATGGCCTCTCCGACGTGAGCCCCTAAGGCAAAGACGTTGATGATCAAGACGATCGAGGAATGATTCGTTCCTGAAAAAAGTTGTTTCATAAAATTTCAGAATGGAGTGTATCTGGAGAGAATTAAGAACCACAAAAAGATAAGCTTGATTATTTGTAGTTTTCTAACAAAACACAAAATTCATAGTTTTAAAAAAATCAAAAAAATTAGAGCAAATTTGTCTTGACAGGAATTTTCGGAACTTTCTAGTTGAGACCAAAGATTGTAAAATTTAATATTTAAATAATTCTAGAAAGTTAGAAAATAAAATAAATTGAGTTATTTTTACAAAATTCTGCAGAATTTGTCTTGATAGGAATTTTCGGAATTTTCTAATCAAGACCAAAAATTGTAAAATTTAATATTTAAATAATTCTAGAAAGTTTAAAAATAAAGTAAATCATATTATTTTTTAAAAAATTTATTTTTACAAAATTCTACAGAATTTATCTAGATACGAATTTTCGGAACTTTCCAATCAAGACCAAAAATTGCAAAATTTAATATTTCTTTGTTTTTGAAAACTTTCAAAAGCATTGATTGGATTTCACAAGATTCCAGAATTCTGTGTGAAGTTCGGTGACATTATCCGGAGACCGTAATTCACGAATATTTTCAAAAAATTATGTTTTTCTTATTTAATAAAATATTCGAAAATTTCCGAATTTTTATTTTAAAAACTCACCCAGGTTGTAAGCAAATTCACCTATATACGGTAGGTAGTTCACAGGAATCCAATTAGGTTCATACCAGACAATCTGAAAATTTTAAAATTTAAATTTTTTTTTATTTTTAAAATTTAAAATTTAAAATTTTTATTTTTTTATTTTAAATTTCCAAAAATTTCTATTTTCTAATAATTTTTGAATTTTTGAATTTCTAAAATTTTTTCTAAATTTTTTACATTTTTAAAAATTTCTTTGAATTTTAAAAATCCTTAATTTTCTTCATTTTTTGAAATTTTTTATTTTTAAATTAAATAATAAAACTATTTTTTGAATTTTAAAAAACTTACAAAAGTAAAAGCCAAGGCCGGAACAATAATGAGATACCAGTAAATTGGAGCAAGACGAAAATAATTCTTCAAATTTCCTGGAGTAGTTTTTCTCGCCATTTTGGAATCAACAGGGTCTTCAGATTTGTCGGTTCTACCTGACACGAGAGGAGTTGGGTCTTCGTTGTTATCGACTGGTTCTCGGACAGTGTTACCTACTAAAAAAATTGGAGTTTTATCAGCTGTATGACAGATACTCTCTAATGATAGTTCATCCCTAGTAATAGTTGATCCTCAACGGCAGTTCATCCTTAGTGATAATTAATCTCTTAGTGATAATTGATCCTTAGCAGCAGTTCATTCTTAGTGATAGTCGATCCTTAATGATAGCTGATCCCTAGCGGCAGTTGATTCCTAGTGATAGTTGATCCTTTAGTAATAATTGATTTCCTAGTGATATTTGATTGCTAATGATAGTTGATCTTTAACGGTAGTTAATCCTCTAGTGATAGTTAACTCCTAGCGGTAGACGATTCCTAGCAATAGTTGATCCCCTAGTGATAGTCGATCCTTTAGTGATAATTGATCCCTAGTGATAGTTGATCCTCAGTGATAGTTCATCCTTAGTGATAGCTGATCCCTAGCGGCAGTTAATCCCTAGTGATAGTCGATCCTTTAGTGATAATTGATCTCCTAGTGATAGTTGATCTTCAGCGGCAGTTAATCTCTAGTGATATTTCCTCTTCACCAATAATTGATCCCCTAGTGATAGTTTATCTCCACAAAAATTTTCTCCCTTCGATTCGCGCTGATTTTTGAATTATTTTTTAAATTAAAATTTTTTTAAAATTTAATTTTTTTTTAAATTAAGATTTTTTTTTTAAAATTAAAATTTTTTTAAAATTTAATTTTTTTGTAAAATTTACTTTTTTTTTAAATTAAAATTATTTTTTAAAACTTAATTTTTGGACAGTTTTATTTTTTTACGAAAAAATTAAATTTATAATTTGATTAATTAATTTTAAATTAATTTAACTTTTTATTTAAAAAATTAAAATTTTTATTTTTATTTTATTCTTGAAAAAAATAAAAATTCTTACCTTCGATGTTATTGATTGATTTTTGGTCAGTTTTATCTTCCATAAAAAAATCAACACCGTTATTGATTTTTTTTTGTTAATTTTATGGTCTGTAAAAATTGCCATTTTCACATTTTTTATTATTAATTAAATTCTATTTTTATTTTTTATAAAAAATCCAAAAATTTTATTTTTACATTTATTAATTTTTTGATAATTTTATTTTTTTATAAAAAAATTAAGATTTTTATTTTTTACATTTATTTATTAATTTTTTGACAATTTTACTTTTTTATAAAAAAATTAAGATTTTTATTTTTAGTTATTTATTTTTGAACAGTTTTATCCTTTACAAAAAAGTCGAAATTTTACAGTTATTGATTGATTTTTTGATAGTTCTATTATTGTAGAAAAATTAAGATTTTTATTTTTCACAATTATTTATTAATTTTTTGATAATTTTACTTTTTTATAAAAAAATTAAGATTTTTATTTTTACATTTATTAATTTTTTGATATTTTTATTTTATAAAAAAATTAAGATTTTTATTTTTTACATTTATTTATTAATTTTTTGATAATTTTTTTTTATAGAAAAATTAAGATTTTTATTTTTATTTATTTATTTTTGAACAGTTTTATCCTTTACAAAAAAGTCGAAATTTTAAAGTTATTGATTGATTTTTTGATAGTTCTATTATTGTAGAAAAATTAAGATTTTTATTTTTTACATTTATTTATTAATTTTTTGACAATTTTATTTTTTATAAAAAAAATAAGATTTTTATTTTCACTTATTTGTTTTTGGACAGTTTTATCCTTTGCGAAAAAGTCAAAATTTTACAGTTATTGATTGATTTTGGATAGGTTTATTTTTTATAAAAAAACTAAGATTTTTATTTTTATTTATTTATTTTTGAACAGTTTTACCTTTTACAAAAAAGTCAAAATCCTCACCTTCGTTGTTGTTGACTGGCTTGTTCAGCGGCTCGTAACGACAGTTGAGGTAATTCCGGCCGGCAAGTTGCATATAGTGAGTCAAGAAACTAAAACCCTCGTCCTACAGCGAATGTAGTTTGAACTCTTACTTTTTCGCAATGACCACGACTCCCACCAAGAAAGGAATAAAAGAAATTGTTTTTTCTTTAAGAATTGCGTCAATTATCTGATTGGAAGCCCTGTTGATGGACATGAAGGATAGAATCCTCGAGGTGGGTCTCATGCCCATGTTGAGGATCATAGGGGTCCGGATGAACCAAGGACATACGGTAGTGCAGATGATCCCGTCGAGACCTCTGTCATGAAATTCCATTTCTAAACATTCCATGACTCCACGGATGGCGAATTTCGCGGGACAGTAGGCCATTCCGTAGGTCTCGCCGATGTATCCCGCCACGGAAGCGACGGAAACGATCTGGCCCGAATTCCGACGTTCCATTTCCGGCAAAAAAGCCCTAATTGTCTGGAATCAATAATCACAATAATATGTAAAATTAAAAACAAATATTATTCCAAAAATCAGATGATTAAAAAAGTTCATTTTCGATTCAGAAAAATTAAAAATATTTCTTTTAATTAAAACTATTTTTTTAATTCAGAAAAATTTAAATATTTTTTTTAATTTAAAAAAATTAAAACTATTTTTTAATTCAGAAAAATTTTTTTAATTTAGATAAAATTTTAAAAATGTTTTTTAAAATTCTAGAAATTTTCGAAGTTCTTTTTTGAACTTTGGGAAGTTTCATAAATTTTTAGATTTTAAAAATTTTTTATAAATTTCGTACATTCTACATTAATTTTTGAAATTTCGCAATTTTTTCTTAAATTTTGAAAATTTATAAGATCTTAAAAATTCCAGAATTTTTTGTTAAATTTCAGAAATTTCGAAAAACTTCAATTTTTATAAAAAATAATTTTAAAAATAATTTAAAATTCTCACAATTATAGTTCCCATGAGGTTGACGTCCATGGCCCTCTGGAGCTGCTCCGTCGTCAACTCCATCATGTGTCCGAAGTACAGAATCGCGGCGTTACAGATGACGATATTCACATTTCCTAAAATCACTATTTTTAAGTTATCCGACGGCAAATCCAGCTATATGGTATCTCCACCCCGTATTTCATAAAATTAATTTTTTCGTTTATTAATATATTTTTTAAATAAGAAAAATTAATTTTGAAAAAATTCCGAAATTAGTGGAAATTGAGAAAGAGGGAAGAAATGCCCCAGGGAAAAAACTGTTTCTGGAGGATAAAATACCTTAGAAGAGTAGTTATCTTCGGGGAAGAAATATCCCAAAGAAGTCACTGTAACTGAAAATGAAATCTTTCCAGAACAGAAGCTATATCCGGGGACAAAATGCTCCGAAGAAGGAACTATTTCTGGAGGACGAAATCCCTCCAGAACAGCAGTCATCTTTAAGGAAGAAATGCCCCAAAGGAGAAACTATTTTTGGAGGATGAAATCTCTCCAGAAAAGTTGTTATCTTTGAGGAAGAAATACCCCAAAGAAGTTACTGTAACTAAAAATGAAATCTTTCCAGAAAAGTTGTTATCTTAGGGGAAGAAACACCTCAAAGAAATTACTGTAACTAAAAATGAAATCCCTCCAGAAAAGTTGTTATCTTAGGGGAAGAAATACTCCTAAAGAAATTACTGTAACTGAAAATGAAATCTTTCCAGAAAAGGTGTTATCTTTGAGGAAGAAATATTCCTAAAGAGAAATTATAACCGGGGAGAAAACATCCTTGGGGAAGCAATTTTTGAATAGGTGACAAATACAAACCAAAAGTTTCTCTGATTTCGTCCGCTGCTCTGTTCATTTGATCAGGTTTCGTGATGTCACAGATCCAGTACCCTATTGACCCTCCTTGTTTTCGAATTGATTCACAAGTTTCTTTAGATTTCATCTAAAAAGATTTCTTAGATTATTCGCTAAATTTCGTATTGTTTTGAAGATATAAAAATATGTATGACGTAATTCCAGAAAAATGGTCTCGACAGGAATTTTTTGAGATTTTCCAGTTGAGACCGAAAATAATAAAATTTCATAATTATACAATTATACAATTCTGAGAAGTTTCAATAACATTATTATAAAAATATAAACATCTTACAACAAAATTATTTAAAAATGGTCTCGACAGGAATTTTTTGAAATTTTCCAGTTGAGACCGAAAATAATAAAATTTCATAATTATAGAATTCTGAGAAGTTCCAATAATATTATTATAAAAATAAAAACATCTTACAACGAAATTATTTAAAAATGGTCTCGAGAGGAATTTTTGATATTTTCCAGTTGAGACCGAAAATAATAAAATTTAGAGTTTTTGTTGTTCTAAACAGTTTTAAAAATTTCCAATAAATTCTGGAAAATTTTAGAAACTTCAATGAGATTTTTGGAAATTTTGGAATCCTCTACAGTAATTATTAAAGATTCTACAGTAATTTTTTAAAAAGTTTAAAAATTAAAAAATGATCGACCTACCTCGTCGACATCGATGATGGCCACTTTAGCACCTTCTTGAAGACTGAAAATTTCGGCCATTTTTTGTCCGATGCCGCTGGCTCCTCCGGTGATGACGACGGTCTGGTCCTGGACGGATTTTCTTTTGAAATTCAGAAGTCTCCAGATGTCCTTAGGCAAAGCCACGAATAACATATGCAAAACCAACCCGATACTGTTCGTCACTAATCCGGTCCTGTCTTTTACGGTCATTTTTGAAGATTCATCTGAATTTTCTGAATTTTCTAAAAATTCAAAATTTTCTAAAATTTCTGAATTTTCTAAATTTTCAGGAATTTTCGTTTCAAAAACGTCCAAAGAAACATAAATTTTTTCTTCCGTCATTTTGGAGAAAATAAAAAACAAATTAAATTTTGTGAGATTTTCGCGGTAGATAAAGCTTAAAATTTTTGGGGATTTTTATTGATCAAAATTCAAGTAAAAACCCAGCGGTCCTCGAGCAAGGCCTGTCCGTGACCGCATCTATGTCAAGGTCGGTCTTTATTCTGCCAGATTTTCCTTGTTTCAAAACTTATATTACATTTATAAATAAATTCGTTATCTTACAGTAATAAAATCTTATTTAAAAATTAAAATATTTAAATAAAATTAAAATTTTTAAATTATAATATTTTTAAAAATCGGTCTTTATTCTGCCAGATTTTCCTTATTTCAAAACTTATATTACATTTATAAGTAAATTCGTTATCTTACAGTAATATCATATTATTTAAAAGTAAAAATTAAAATATTTAAAGAAAATTTAAATTTTTAAATTACAATATTTTTAAAAATCGGTCTTTATTCTGCCAGATTTTCCTTGTTTCAAAACTTATATTACATTTATAAATAAATTCGTTATCTTACAGTAATATCATATTATTTAAAAGTAAAAATTAAAATATTTAAATAAAATTAAAATTTTTAAATTACAGTATTTTAAAAAATCGGTCTTTATTCTGCCAGATTTTCCTTATTTCAAAACTTATATTACATTTATAAGTAAATTCATTATTTTACAGTAATATCATATTATTTCAAAACAAAAATAATAAAAATAAAAATATTTTAAAAAAGTTCTAAAATGCTGCTTCTAAAATCATAATATTTAAAAAACGAAAATTTTCACAAAAATAGTCCCGACACGAATTTTCGAAATTGTTAAAAATTTTCAAAATTTTCCATTTTAAATTTTCTAAAATTATAATATTTAAAAATTAATATTTAAAAATTAATATTTTTAAAAAATTTCCACAAAAATGGTCCCGACACGAATTCAAAAAAGTTCAAAATTTTCAACTTTTCGTAATTTTTGTCACATTCTCAACTATTCTTAAACTTTCACAATTTCCAGAGAATTCTAAATTTGTAAACATAAACGTTCAAAAAAATTTTTAAAAAATAAAAATAAAAAAATATTTTTTAAACGCAAAAATGGCCAGTTATGTCCTTTTGCGCAATTTGTCTCGGAGCGAAAACTGACGGGCCAGCTGGTCGAAGTTCTTTGTTGAAAAAGATTCTTTTTGGAAAATCCGACTTCTCTGATCTCGGGTGATCCCCTAGAGCTTCGACGATGGTGGTAGCGACTCCGGAGATGACGGCATACTGTTTCGATGCAATTATTGCGAAATTGCAAAATCGAAGAAGACCGGATTGCCCGTCCATCATCTCGAAGGATAAATAGTAAGTTTTTAGTTTTATCGATTTTTAAATATTTTTAGTCCGATATTTGTCACCTGGAAGAAAGGACATCGACGTGAATTACGTGGATGTATCGGGACATTCAGTCGGGATTTGCCGCTTCCGAAAGCTTTGGTCGATTACGCCGAGATCAGGTTTGGTTTCCATTTTTTTAAGTTTCATATATGGATTTCAGTGCATTTCGTGATTCCCGGTTCCGGCCGATTACGTTGGAGGAAGTCCCGGCTCTACAATGCGGAGTCAGCTTGTTGGTGAATTTCGAGCCCGCGGATGGCGTGATGGATTGGACTGTCGGGACTCATGGGATCCGGATCGAGTTCAAGCAGCACGGTCGAAGATTGAGTTCTGTCTATCTGCCAGAAGTGGCTTCAGAACAAGGCTGGAACAACGTCGAAACACTCGAGCATCTGATGAGGAAAGGAGGCTTCGAAGGACCCATATACGAACACGACCGGAATGCGGTCGTCATCGAGCGGTTCCAGTCTTCGAAGACCGTCATGACCTTCGACGTAGGATTTACTTATTGTAAAACGACAAAATCCACTTTTTCAGGAGTACTGTTCTTTCAAAAAGAATCAAAACAACCCCATTCCTCCCCTCATGTGAACGGGCCGCACTTGTATATTTCCTTTACCTACTTTGACACCCGCTCTCGGAGCCTATGCATTATAAAAATATAACCTATTCGTGTTTGACTAAATCGGGAGTTCTGTAGTTGTAATATCTACGGATCGAGGCGTCCATGCTGAGCTCCACGAAAGCGTCGATCGGTTTGATGATTAATGGGATCGCAGACAGGCCGATTCCGGTGGTAACAGCTTTCAACACAGGTGGAGCCAGTTGTGTCGACCTGAATTTTGATTAATGGCTTGGAAACATTCAAAAACCGAACCGTTTCAAAACGAAGGCAGACAAGGCGCAAAGTCTGTTGATCGTTATCCCCGGGATAATCACACTTGCGAAGCTTTGCCATAGTACAGTATCCGCGGCAGTAATGACTACTTGTTTTCGACGGTCTCCAGGAGTGGGAAACTCGTTCTGGAAAAAGTTTATATATGAAAATGATAAAATTAACGAACCTGGGAAACTTTGTGGCTTTTGTCCAATGTATCTGCACAGACATATCCAGAGGCAACAACGTAACTCAGCCTGACCAACGAAACGGGGACTAAGGCCCTGAAGGCTTCTCCGACTTCGTTAGCATAACCTGGAAATCCAAAATTAACAATTTAAAAAAAATCAAAAAATTTACCGAGGAATCGGATCGGCGTGTCTCGGTAAATGTCGATGTTTTTCAGCTCTTTTTGTACTGTGTCCTCAGATACCATGTTGAGGATTCTGAAAAATGAAAAATTAATTTAAAAAATTAAGTTAAAAAAGTAAACGGAGTAAAAAATCCGAAGATAAAACTTCTAAATTGAGTGACAGTTGTCGACAAAGAACACTACGCCAAATTTTTGATTTTGAGTCTTTTTCAGTGTATCGATTCGTCTGTTATCAAGTTGGAAATTCTACAAACTATAAAATAAAAAAATTGATATAATTATCAAGAATAAAAATATGGTTGAAAAAGTTGTAAAATTTCCTAAAATAGGTGATAATTGTCAACAGGAACACAACGCCAAATTTTTGATTTTTAAACTTTTTGAATTTGCTTAACTTTTAAGTATTATTTTAATTTTTTTAAAACATAAAATTAAAATAAAATAAAATAAAATTAGGGAGTTTTAGAATTTCCTAAAATGAGCAGTAATTGTTAAAAGAGACATTTCGCCAAAGATTTTTGATTTTTTTAATTTTCGAATTTATTGAGTTTTCAAATATTGTATTAAACTTTTCTAAAAACATAAAATTAGAAAAAATAAAATTAAAAATAAAGTTTAATTTCGAAATTTCAAAAATTAATGATCATTGTCGACAGGAACACAACGCCAAATTTTTGGTTTTTAAACTTTTCGAATTTATTTAACTTTTAAGTATTATTTTAATTTTTTTAAAACATAAAATTAGAAAAAAATAAAATAAAATAAAATTAGGGAGTTTTAGAATTCCCTAAAATGAGCAGTAATTGTTAAAAAAGACATTTCGCCAAAGATTTTTGGTTTTTTAACTTTTCGAATTTATTTAACTTTTAAGTATTATTTTAAATTTAAAAAAGTAGATTAAATTAAAATATGATGAAATGTCCCAAAAATGTGTCGTGATTGTCGACAGAGACATTTCGCCAAAAATCTTCGATTTTCTGAATTTTTGAATATATTAATTTTTCGCCCATTATCTTAAGAATATTGAAATATGTGAAATTAAGAAAGAATATAATAAGAATTAAAAATGAAAGCGAAGTAAATTTCGAAACAAAGTTATTCAAAAATGAATGACGATTTTCGACAAGAACGTTTCGCCAAATTTTTGATTTTTTAAATTTACTCAATTTTTAGGTAACTTTAAAATTTTATTTTTTAAAAGTTTTTATTTTAAAATTTTATTTTTTAAAATTTTTTTTATTTCAGAATTTTATTTTTTAAAAATTTTTATTTTAAACTTTTATTTTTTAAAAATTTTTATTTTAGAATTTTATTTTTTAAAAGTTTTTATTTCAGAATTTTATTTTTTAAAAGTTTTTATTTCAGAATTTTATTTTTTAAAAATTTTTATTTTAAAATTTTATTTTTTAAAAGTTTTTATTTCAGACATAAGTGATAATTTTCACCACGAATGTTATGCAAAATTTTTTAATTTTTTATTTTTAAAAAGCATTAAGTCACTAAATATTATTTTGATAATTATAAAAAAATATAAAATTTAAAAAAATAAAAATAAGATTAAAAAATTAATTTCGAAATTTGAAAAATGAGTGACAATTGTCGACAGGTACATTTTGCCAAATTTTCCATTTTTTGGTTTTTAAATTTATTCAGTTTTTAGCTTTCTGAACTTTTTAAAAAACGTAAAATTACGAAGAAATAAAGGAAGAATTAAGAACAAAAGTGGGATTAAAAAGTTTAATTTCGAAATTTCAAAAATGAGTAACAATTGTCGACAGGAACACAACGCCAAAAACGTGATTTTTTGGATTTTTAAATACATTAAATCCATAAATACTGTCTTAAACTTTTTAAAAAGTAAAAATTAAGAAGAATAAGATAAAAATTAAGAAGAAGAATAGGATTAAAGAATTTCGAAATTTCAAAAATGAATGACAATTGTCGACAGAAACACAACGCCAAAAACGTGATTTTTTAGATTTTTAAATACATTAAATCCATAAATATTATCTTAAACTTTTTAAAAAGCAAAAATTAAGAAGAATAAGATATAAATTAAGGAGAAGAATAGGATTAAAGAATTTCGAAATTTCAAAAATGAATGACAATTGTCGACGGGAACACAACGCCAAAAATGTGATTTTTTGGATTTTTGAACTTTTAGTGTTTACTGTTTGAAATTACGGTTTTAATGATCTTCATTTGAAGGAACAGTCTGCACGGGGATTAATTCATCTTAGAGGATTAAGATGTCCTCAATTGCTTCAATTGTAATTACCGACAAAGGAATTCGATGTCTCGACCAGAATTGAAATCTCAAAAATTATTATTTCGTCAAAAAGCTTCGTTGCGTGAAGTAGATCCATCAGCAATCCACCTGGTGCATGAATTATTGCGGCTCCTTCAGAAGACACGCGATCTTCATTTTTTAATTGAGCGGCAACTTTATGTCTTCTCGACTACAGTATCCCGAAGAGGACACTGGACTCAATTAAGACCGAGTTTCAATATAAAGCAGCTTTATTATTCATTTCAATTGCTTGGGAGCCTAGTCCAGTGCTTCTGGGAAATCTCACGTGTTTTCGCTCTTCCCAAGGAACTGTATCGCCTCAGGCAATTAGCAGCACCTTTTTCTTTTTTAAATATTTTACATCTCCCACGTGTTTATTATTCTCAGCCGTGCCTTTGAGTCAGATCTTTTGAATTCCTGAATGAAAGCGTGATTAACAATTTTATTTGGGACCAATGACACCACGTCATGTGACTTTTCAAGGGATCTCGTTAACTTCGCTCAATCTAAGAAGATAAATTTTACAATTACCTTACTATAGAGTGATTACGAGTAATTGTAAAATCTGTCTGTTTAAAAAAAGTTGGAGATAGAAAAACGAAAAAAAATTATTTTCCAGTTAGGACCTAAAATTCAAATTTGAAAATTTTCGTTTCGAGAAATTTCACTAATCTAAGAAGATAAGTTTTACAATTACTTCACTGTAAAGTAATTACGAGTAATTGTAAAATCTATCTGTTTAGAACAAATTCGTGAAATTCGAAAAATTAAAAAAATAATTTTCCAGTTAGGACCTAAAATTTGAAAATTTTCGTTTCGAGAAAATTTTACAATTACCTTACTATAGAGTGATTACGAGTAATTGTAAAATCTGTCTGTTTAGAAAAAGTTGGAGATAGAAAAACGAAAAAAAATTATTTTCCAGTTAGGACCTAAAATTTCAAAGTTTTCGTTTCGAGAAATTTCACTAATCTAGAAAGATGAATTTTACAATTACTTCACTGTAAAGTAATTACTAACAATTATAAAATCTATCTGTTTAGAACAAATTCGTGAAATTCGAAAAATTAAAAAAAAATAATTTTCCAGTTAGGACCTAAAATTTGAAAATTTTCGTTTTAAAACCATTTTTAATAACCTAAAAAAATTAATTTTACGATTTTCTTACTGTAGGCTTATTATCTAAAAACATAAATTTTTTCCGTTTAGAGAAACCCTAAAGGGAACCTAAAGATTAAAAAAAATTATTTTTTAATTGGAATAAAAAATTCAACTTTTACATTTTCCGTATCGTCAAAATTTCGTAATTTTTCCACCGTAAATTTCAGAATTAAAATTTAATATTTTTTCGAATAAATTTAAAAATTTAAAAAATAAAAAAATTTGAAAAATATTTTTTTATTTTAATGTTTTTTTTTCACTCGAGAGAAGTTCCAAAGGGAATTAGGAAGTAAAAAAATATTTTCCACTTAGGACCAAAAAAATTTGAAAATTTAACAATTTTCGATTTGAAACATTTTGTAACTTTTTTTATTTTAAATTTATTTATAATAATTTTAGTTTTCTATTTAAATTAGTTAAATAATAAAATTAAAAGTAAAAAAATATTTTCCACTTAAGACCAGAAAAGTTTAAAAATTTAACAATTTTCGTTTTGAAACATTTTGTAACTTTTTTATTTTAAATTTATTTATAATAATTTTATTTTTCTATTTAAATTAGTTAAATAATAAAATTAAAAAATATTTTCCAGCCAGGACCAAGAAATTTTAAAAATTAAAAATTAAAAAATAATTATAAAAATTAAAAATTTTATAATTATTTTTTGAATAAATTATAATTTTTTGTTAAATCTGAATTACAGGAAATTGCTCAAACAGAATCACTGAATTGAATGTAAAAAAATACGGTAATTACTTCCTTTAATTATTCGTTTTTTAATTTTTAGAGATGTCTGTTTTGAACGTTTCGCCTCTGGCATTTGACTGGCCGTCCTTTGAGATTTGTAAACTTTGTACAAAATTTACTCCCTCACGTTAATCAGTATTTAATTACGAAATTTACACTTGAGATTTGTCAAAAAAAAAAACGCAATTTTTTCGTTTTCGAAAATTCCGTCAAAGGAGAATTTTCAAAAAACAAATTTATTTTACAGTAACCAAACTTTAATAACAGTAAAAGTAAAAATCATATTCATTACTATCAAAATAGTAAATTTCGAAAATAATCAACTTTAAAATTTTAAAATTAAAAAAAATAAAAATTCGAAAATAAAAAAAATAAATTTTGAAAAATTTCAAATTTTAAAATTAAAAAAAAATTAAAATTCGAAAATAAAAAAAATAAATTTTGAAAAATTTCAAATTTTAAAACTTAAAAAAAAATAAAAATTTGAAAATTAAAAAAGAAATAAAATTTTAAATTTTAAAATTAAAAAAAATAAAAATTTGAAAATAAAAAAAGTAAAATTTTAAATTTTAAAATTAAAAAAAAATTAAAATTCGAGAATTTTTTAAATTTGGAAAAATTTGAATAAAAATTAAATTATTTTGGAAAAATTGGAATTTATTTTTTGAGAATTTTCGTGATTATTAGGAAATTCGTGGTGGGAATTAAGTTTTAATTTTTTCTTAGATTGGTTTTTTGTACAAACGTGTACTTAGAACTGACGAATTAACGAGTTTGCCATGGTCATCGGGGACGTTCGTGTCGGGGGTTGATTTCGCTGTCCTCGACTAGATTCTAGAGGCAGTACGATATTTCTTCCCCTAATGTTGTAAACCGAAAATAATTTTTTGTTTTTAAATAATTTTTTTTCCTACTTAAATTTATAAAAAATATCAATCATGATCAAAAAAATTGATTTTAAAACAAAAATATAGTGGTTATTTTTCTGCAAATTTCTACCCCTAATGTTGTAAACCTAAAATAATTTTTCGTTTTTAAATAAATATTTTTTTGTATCTAGATTAATGAAAAATATCAATCAAGAAAAAAAATTGATTTTAAAACAAAAATATAGTGATTATTTTTCTGCAAATTTCTACCTCCTTAGGGCATTTCTTCCCCTAATGTTGCAAACCGAAAATAATTTTTTTCCTACTTAAATTGATGAAAAAAATCAATCATGATCAAAAAAATAATTTTAAAACAAAAATGTAATAGTTATTTTTCTACGAATTTCTACTCCCTTAGGGCATTTCTTCCCCTAATGTTATAAACCGAAAATAATTTTTCGTTTTTAAATAATTTTTTTCTACTTAAATTTATAAAAAATATCAATTAAGAAAAAAAACAAATTTTAAAACAAAAAAATTCCAAAACCAGAGCGATTCGAAGAAGTAAATATCTTAAAAAAGTTATATAATTTATTTTTTAGATCAATTTCTTCAGTGATAATATTAATCTAAAATCCCCATTTAGTAACCAAAAAAAATGATGTAAAAAAATCCGAAATTAGCCATTGTCAAATGTACGAATACTGTAATATTTGATTTTAGGATTAATTTTGACTAATGTCGGTAAATTTTTAATTTCGTTTTTATCGAAAATTTTCGTTATAAAAGTTGATTTCATTTTTAAATTTATTTTTCGATGTAAAAATTTTTTTGAAAAAATGACAAAGTTCATTATAATTTCCGAGGACCTTCATGGCAAGAGCGGATTATGTTTTTAGATGACTCTCGGCACGAAATTCCAAAAATTTTAAAAATTATCAAATTTATTTTTATTTTCGAATATTTTCGTGGTGAGAGTGGATTTTTTTTAAATCACTCTTGACACGAAATTTCAAAAATTTAAAAAATTATCAAATTTATTTTTATTTTCAAACATTTTCGAAGTGAGAGTGGATTTCTTTTAGATGACTCTCAGCACGAAATTCCAAAAACTAAAAATTATCAAATTTATTTTCATTTTCAAACATTTTCGTTGTGAGAGTGGATTTTTTTTAAATCACTCTCGGCACGAAATTCCAAAAATTTAAAAAATTATCAAATTTATTTTTATTTTCAAACATTTTCGAAGTGAAAGTGGATTATGTTTTTAGATGACTCTCAGCACGAAATTTCATTTAGTTAAAAAAACGACTTCGTCATAATTTCCGAAAAATTAACTTTTAATTTTTTCAAAAATTGTTCCTGAAGCGAAAACTTTCTAAACTTTCGTTGTAAAAGTTAATTTTTTTTAAATATCACGAAATTTCATTTATTTAAAAAAACGACTTTGTTTGTCATAATTTCCAGGGAATTCGACAAGGGAGTGAATTTCGTGTTCCGTGACGAACTCCACCGGGACGGTTTCAAGTGCACAGTTGATCTTGTAAAGAATTCAAAGTAAAAACCTCTGTGTGGGCAAATTAATTACAGAGGTGACTAGGGAACCACCTGACAATTACTCTCTAAGGATTTTACAATTCTAATTTTTTAATAAAAATTAAATTTTAAAAAAACGTGCAAAATTTAAAAATTAATAAATAACTGTAATTTTCGACAATTTGTAGTTTTGAAAAGCATATCTCTACTGTAATTGACTTCCGGCAAGTGTCCCTTCCGTAATTACTCCCTCGGGCAACGTCCTTAATGTGTGACCTCCAAGTGCTCGTTATCAAAACTGTGAAGTTTTCGAATCGAACTACTTCGTTCAACTTCGGAATTTTCGAATTTTAAACTGGAATTAATTCGATTCGATTTGATTTAAGTTCGGAATTTTCGATTTTTAAATTGGAATTAATTCGATTCGGTTCGATATAAGTTCGGAATTTTCGATTTTTAAGCTTGAATTAATTCGATTCGATTCGGTTCGAATTTGTAATTTTCGATTTTTAAATTGGAATTAATTTGATTCAATTTGATATAAGTTCAGAATTTTTGATTTTTAAACCGGAATTAATTCGATTCAGTTCGAATTTGTAATTTTCGATTTTTAAACTGGAATTAATTCGATTTGATTTGATTTAAGTTCGAAATTATCGAATTTTAAACTGGAATTAATTCGATTCGATTTGAAATTATAATCTTCGAATTTTAAACTGAAATTAATTCGATTCGAATTTGGAATTTTCGAATTAATTTGATCAAAATTCAAATCTCTTGATTTCTTAACTCAAAATAGTTCGATTTAAATTCGGATCTTCTGATTTTTAAACTGGAATTAATTCGATTCGATTTAAGTTCGGAATTTTCGAATTTTAAACTGGAATTAATTCGATTCAGAATTTTCGATTTTCTAATTAATTTGATTCGAATCTGAAATTTTTGATTTTGAAGTTCTCAGTAGTTCGATTCTGATTCAGAATTTTCGATTTTCGAATTTTAATTAATTTATTTCGAATTCCAACTTTTCAATTTTCGAATTAATTTGATAAAAATTCGAATTTGTCGATTTTTAAACTGGAATTAATTAAAAATTAATAAAAATTGATTCAAAAGTTCGAAAATCGACAACTTTGGTTTTTATCATTCATGTTTTTTTTTCACAGTTGTTTGGAGGGAGGACTGGGAGTCAAAAATCCGGAAGCCATCTTACTCTGGATAATCCCCCTTTAAAGTCCTGCCACTCACGAGGTAATTTAGATTTCAATTCTCATCAAAGGCCAGGAACTCTATTTCCAGGGGTTTTACCGTAAGGTCAAGAATCTTAAGAGTAATTAGTCGGGAATTTTGTTTCATTTATTTGTGGATTTTTTTGAAAATATTTCTGGATTAAGGTCTTTGGATAAGATTACAGAATTTTTACAGCATTTTCCAAATCTTCTGACTTTAATCAATGCTTTAGAAACCTTCTAAAATCACAAAAAATATTAATTTCATTTTTTCGGTCCCAAGTGGAAAATTCTAAAGTTTCGTCTCGAGACAAATTTCTTTAATTTTTCATTGTAAACATTTTTATTTTCGTAATTACATACTTAATACTTTCTGAAATCACAAAAAAATATTAATTTCATTTTTTCGGTCCCAAGTGGAAAATTTTAAAGTTTCGTCTCGAGACAGATTTTTAGCATTTTTCATTGTAAACATTTTTATTTTCGTAATTAAGTACCTAATACTTTCTAAAATCACAAAAAACACTAAAATTCGTTTTTTTCGATCTTAAGTGGAAAATTCTAAAGTTTCGTCTCGAGACAGATTTTTAGCATTTTTGTTGTAAACATTTTTATTTTCATAATTACATACTTTACACCTTCTGAAATCACGAAAAACATTAATTATATTTTTTAGTTTTAAGTGGAGTTTTATAGTTTCGCGTTGACTAATTTCTTTAATTTTTCATTGAAAATATTTTTATTTTTGTAATCAGAACTGTCAATTTTCGAACTTTTGAACCGAATTCGATTGATTTTGGACTAATTCGAATAGAATCAATTCAGTTTTAATCAGAATTTTTCGAAATTTAGAATTTAGACTTTTAGATTTTAACTCGATTGTTTCGATTTTTAAATTTAAATTAGTTCAAAATTAATTTGAATCAGGAATTTTTGATTTTCGAATAGAACTAATTCAGTTTTAATCAGAATTTTTAGAATTTAGAATTTAGACTTTTAGATTTGAACTGAATTATTTCGATTTTCGAAGTTAAATTAGTTCAAAATTAATTTAAATTCAGAATTTTTGATTTTCGAATAGAAGCAATTCAGTTTTAATCAGAATTTTTAGAATTTAGAATTTAGACTTTTAGATTTGAACTCGATTGTTTCGATTTTCGAAGTTAAATTAGTTCAAAATTAATTTGAATTTAATTGAAAATCAATTAAAATTTAGTTCAAAATCGACAGTTCTGGTTATAATTACACATTTGACACCTTCTGAAATTATGGTAAATATAAATTTTCGAAATTATTGGTCTCAGATGGGAAATTTTATAATTTCGTGTTGGGACAAATTTCTTTAATTTTTTATTGAAAACACTTTTATTTTTATAATTATATATTTTACACCTTCTAAAATCGCGAAAAACATTAATTATATTTTTGGTCCCAAATCGAAAATTTTACAATTTCGTTTTGAGATAATTTTTCTAAATTATCATTGAGAAATTTTTATTTTCATAATTACACATTTGACACCTTCTGAAATTATGGTAAATATAAATTTTCGCAATTATTAGTCTCGAATGGAAAGTTTTATAATTTCGCGTTGAGACTAATTTTTAGTAATTTTTATATTTTTAAACGAAATTTAATATTTATTTAATTTTTGAAAGATGTAAATTAAAATTTTATCATTTTTCGGTCCTAAGTGGAAAATTCTAAAATTTCGTGTTGAGACCAATTTTCGAGATTTTTAGTAATTTTTATATTTTTAAATAAAATTTTGATTTATAACTTTCTAAAATCACAAAAAACATTAAAATTCGTTTTTTCGGTCCCAAATGGAAAATTATGAAATTTCGTGTTGAGACCAATTTTTAGTAATTTTTATATTTTGTAAATAATATTCTAATTTTTATCCTTTGGGATTAATTTAAACTATTTTTTGAGGATTTTCTCTTTCTGGATCTCTGGAGAAACAGGATTACAAAGTTTTCAAAGTAAAAATAAGGATTGGCATTAAAGGATAAAACGCCAAAATTTTTAATTTTTATTTTAAATCAAAGAATTAAGATTTTCGAAGAAAAATAAAATTTATCTAAAAAAATAAAAATTTGAAAATTTATTTTAAAAAATTAAAAATTAATAAATATACTTTTTTATGAAAATTAGGAAATTTATTTTTTTTAATGAAAATTAGGAAATTTATTTTTTTATGAAAATTATAAAAATTATTTTTTTATGAAAATTATAAAAAATTTATTTTTTTTTATGAAAATTATAAAAAATTTATTTTTTTTTATGAAAATTAGGAAATTTATTTTTTTATGAAAATTATAAAAATTATTTTTTTAATGAAAATTATAAAAAATTAATTTTTTTTTTTAATGAAAATTATAAAAATTATTTTTTTATGAAAATTAGGGAATTTATTTTTCCGTTTTCTACAGTAATGATGAGAATCGAACATCTGAAATCTCTTACAACGAAAAATATGAATTGATAGGTACTCAATCAGAATGTATTTCGCGCACACTTGAGGTTCTCGGACAATTGCCGAGTTGCATGGGGTCATTAACCCGGGCTCTCGAACAATCCAGTTTCGGATTCGGACTCCCGCAGCGCAGATCGCTTACTGTCATTACTGTCATTACCGTCAAGTGGAAGATGTTTGTCAATGTTCGATTACGCAATAAACGAGAGCTTTCATGGATGGCCGACTTTCTGATGGGTCCATCACCGACCTGGTTATCCAAACAGATTAACATTTCAAATTTCCGTCTTGGGTTACTGTACCTTACCTGAGTCCCGAGGAATATAAAACTGTCAACATCAAAGTCAAAATAAAATCGAATTTTTGTTCAACAATCAAATACCGCGGAAATATTACGGTCAAATTTTATTTTTATTTCGAAATATTTACAAATTTAAAAATATAAATATTGATCAACTTGCCAGAATGTAGTGCGCAATCTGCGAATTTTTTTGAAATATTTAAAAATGTTGATAGACTTATTGGAATATTGCGCACAACCTGCAGATTTTTTTTTAAATATTTAAAAATTTAAAAATATCAACCGATTTGCCGGAATGTTTCGCGCAATCTGCGGATTGTTTTTTAAAATATTTAAAAATATAAAAATGTCAACCGATTTGCCGGAATGTTGCGCGCAACCTGCAGATTTGATTCTGACTTTGATGTCGACTAGTTTATAGATTTCGTCACAGACATCGAATACTTTGTCCTAAAATCTACGAAACTGTCAAAGTCAAAACTGCAGGTTGCCCGCAACATTCTGGCAAAGTGGTTTAATTTCATCTTGATGTTGACTGTTTTATCGGCCTACGCGGAAATGATTCTTCTTATTTATTAAAAAAAACAAGTTTTAAATATTTTTAGTCAATTTCCTGAGGCATTAATCCTCTGCACATCCCGTTTCCTGAGAGAGCGATCTTTCGAATAAGCCCAGGTCTAAGACATCTGAGCAAATAGCGGCTTTTCTTTGATTTCAGAAACCTGGTTTGGGTTACTGTCGATTAGTAACAGAAAAACTCAAATAAAAAATATTTATTTTAGATTTTATAAAATAAAAAAATATTAATTTTGAATTTTATAAAATAAAAAAAATATAAATTTTAAATTTAATAAAATTTTTAAAAATATTTATTTTAGATTTTATAAAATTTAAAAAATATAAATTTTAAATTTAATAAAATAAAAAAAATATTTATGTTAAATTTAATAAAATTTTTAAAAAATATTTATGTTAAATTTAATAAAATTTTTAAAAAATATTTATGTTAAATTTTATAAAATTTTTAAAAAATATTAATTTTGAATTTTATAAAATTTAAAAAAATATTAATTTTGAATTTAATGAAAAACAAATTAATTTTATTTAAAAAATAATAAAATAAAAACCTCTTTAAAATTTGAAATTTTAAAAATTTTCGGACTTTTAAATGTTTTTAAAATTAAATTAAATTTTTTAATTTTGAAAAATGTAAAATAGGATGTAGTATTGAAAATTTAAAAAAATAAAATTTTTGCAATTTTCTTCCCAAGAGTATTTTTTAATTTTTTATATTTTTCTAATTAAATGTTATTTTTTTTTATTTAAAAAAATTAAAATTGTTTTTATTTGAAAATTTTTTCGAATTTTTAAATATTTAAAAATTTTTATTTTTTTTTAATTTTTAAATTTAATTTTTATTTTTTAAATTTAAAAATGTAATGTTTTAAATTTCTATCATAATGTAATTTTTGGTTTTTTCGAAAGCCGCCAATCCGTAGCTACAAATCCCCTGGCATGTCAAGTGCTTCTAACTTTTGAAGAGCTGCATCGATGACAATTTTATTAGTTATTTGGAGTTCTATCGGTGACAATATTTTTAGTTATCTGAAGTTTTATCGATGAAAATTTTCTTAGTTATTTAGAGATTCATCGATGATAATATTTTTAGTTATCTGAATTTTTATCGATGAAAATATTTTTAGTAATTTAAAATTTTATTGATGAAAATTATATTAGTTATTTGGAGTTTTATCGATGAAAATTTTGTTAAAGCTTCACCGATGATAATTTTCTTAGTTATTCGAAGTTTTATTGATGAAAATTTCGTTAGAGTTTTATCGATGAAAATTATATTAGTTATTTGGAACTTCATTGATGACAATTTCCCAAGTTATTTAGAGATTCATCGGTGACAATTTCCTTAGTTACTTGAAACTTTGTCGGTGACAATATTTTTAGTTATTAAAATTTTATTGATGACAATATTTTTAGTTATTTAAAATTTTATTGATGACAATTTTTTTAGTAACTTAGAGATTCATCGAAGACTATTTTTTTAGTTATTTAAAATTTTATTGATGACAATTTTCTTAGTTATTTGGAGTTTTATCGATGACAATTTTTTTAGTTATTTAAAATTTTATTGATGATAATTTTGTTAGTTATTTAAAATTTTATTGATGACAATTTTCTTAGTTATTTGGAGTTTTATCGATGAAAATTTTGTTAAAGCTTCATCGGTGACAATTTTCTTAGTTACTTGGAGCTTCAAAGTAGCCATGAGACAATTGTCAAACACAATGGACAGGTGGAAATTCAGAAATTAGCAGATCTCGCTTCTCTATTCTATTGTTTTTGACTATGCGCGAAAAATCCATTGTTTCTTCTGAACGGCATTGGGGACGACTTCTGAATCATTTATCAGCTCTCCAAGGAAAAGTTTATTCGTCTTTTGGACGATCTTGTTTTTTTCTCAGCTTGGATCCGCCTCTTTTTCCTCCTCGGGAGCGGCCAATGAGTCGAGCCCGTTGCCGGCATACGGTGCCGACTCTAGTAATCCCATCTTTACCAAAAAATTAAAACCGCGTTGTCACTTGGAAACACACTCCTCCTTCCCGTCGCCTACACCTCCTTCAAAACTTATCTTCAACCTGGTTATTCCAAATGAGACGCTTTTCGTGTTCATCTTACATTTTATGGAAAATTTCACAGCCCCCTCAAATTTGTTTAAAAAGTTTTAAAATTTCTGAAAAAATTAAGATTTTAAAAATTTTAAAATATTTAATTTTAGAAATTTTTATGGAAAATTTCACAGCCCCCTCAAATTTGTTTAAAAATTTTTAATTTTTTGAAAAAATGAAGATTTTAAAAATTTTAGAAATTTTTATGGAAAATTTCAGTCCTCTTAAATTTGTTTAAAAAGTTTTAATTTTCTGAAAAAATGAAGATTTTAAAAACTTTAAAATATTTAATTTTAGAAATTTTATCGAAAATTTCAGCCCCCTCACATTTGTCTAAAAAATTTTAAATTTTCTAAAAAAATAAAGATTTTAAAAATTTTAGAAATTTTTATGGAAAATTTCAGTCCTCTTAAATTTGTTTAAAAATTTTTAATTTTCTGAAAAAATAGAAAAAATTTATAAAACTTTTTAAAATATTTAATTTTAAACATGTTTATGGAAAATTTCAGTCCTCAAATTTGTTTAAAAATTTTAAAATATTTAATTTTAGAGATTTTTGTGGAAAATTTTAAAATCTTACAAAATTCGATAGAAACTTTTGGGATTATTTAGAATTTCGTGCAACATTTTGGATTACTTCCGGATTTCCTAGAGAGCTTATGAAATTTTCTAGAATTTTATAAAATATTTTAGAATTATAGAATTTTGTAAAATTTTTAGAAATATTTTAAAATTTAATGGAAATTTTCCGAATTAAAAAAAAATTATTTTTTAATATTTAAAAAAATTTCGAAATTTTTTAATATTTTGAAGATTTTTGGAGTTTTTTGGAATTTTTAGAATTTTTAGAATTTTTTGGAATTTTTAGAATTTTTAGAATTTTTAGAATTTTTTGATTTTTGGAATTTTTGGATTTTTTAGAATTTATGTTTTTTTGAATTTTATTTTTTATTTTTGGAAATTTTGTAGAAATTTTTGAAATATTGAATTTCTGAAATCTCTGGGATATCCTGGCAAGTGTTGTCGGGATAATCTTCCAGCCATGTTGGTTTCTAATTTTTAAGACAACGTAGAACTCTTAATCCTTTTTGATTCGGTTTTCGTCAAGGACCCAAATATGTCAGCATTCGTATTTTACCAGTTTAGTCTTTTGGTTTTCAGATTATAGCTCTCCAGAATTCAGTGGAAGGGTTTCAAACCTTTCAAAATTTTGTGGCAGATTCTGAAACTGGAGATTTTTCGAAATTCAGAAAGAAATTTGGAAACTTTTTGGAATTTAGAAATTTCTGAATTTTTCTAGAATCTTTCGGAAGTTTTTGGAATTCTTCAGAAAGTAGTGGGAGATTCTGAAATCTTCAAAAATCCAATGTTATTTTCTGAAATTTTCTAGAACCTCATGAATTTTTAAGATTCTTCAGAAGGTAGTAGAAACTTCTGAAATCTTCAAAAATCCAATGTTATTTTCTGAAAGTTTTTAGAATCTAGTAAAACGTTTAAATATTTTTAAAAATTTTCCAGAAATTCTAGTGACAACTTTTGAAAGATTTTAGAATTTTTTAGAAACTTCTGAAATTTTCTAGAATCCCATGAAAGTTTTTAGAATTCTTCAGAAAATAGTAGAAACTTCTGAAATCTTCAAAAATCCAATGTTATTTTCTGAATTTTTTCAAAATTTTCTATAAATCTTTTACAATTTTGCAAAATTTTCAAAACTTCTAAAATCTCTCAAATTTTTCAAATTTTCTAAAATTCAATAAAAATTCAGAATCGGCATCCGAATTCTAAACTTTTTAAATTTTCCAACAATTTTTAAAAATCCGTGTCGAAGTGATTTTAAAATTTTGTTAATTTCAAAGTTACTGTAATTTTTTATTTCGAATATTTCAGGAAGCAAACTGGCTTCATTGGAGGTTTCTGAATCCACCGCGGGAGAGCAGATGACAGAAGGTCTGAAGCCTCGGAAGCGGTTCACCATCGATTCTCTTCTGGAACAACGACAAAGAAAACTCCAGTCTGAAATTTCGACGAATTCTGAAGCCACCGAAGACGACGAAAACGAAACCGAAACTGTTTCTCCTGGAAAGTAAGAAAAAAATAAAAATTATTAATTAAAAAAATAAAAATTATTAATTAAAAAAATAAAAATTTAAAAAAGAAATTTAAATTTAAAAAAAAAAGTTTAAAAAAATTTTTAAAATTAAGTAACTTTATTGATTTGAAATTTTCGATTTTATAGAAACTTTTAAAAATAGTTTTATGTAAAGTTAAAAAAATTAATTTTATATAAAATTGAAAAAGTTAATTTTGCGTAAAATTGAAAAAAAATAATTTTATGTAAAATTGAAAAAAAATAGTTTTATGTAAAATTGAAAAATTTAATTTTTATAGAAAACTTTAAAAAAATAAATTTTGTGTAAAATTAAAAAAAAATTAATTTTGTGTAAAATTGAAAAATTTAATTTTTATAAAAAACTTTAAAAAAAATTATTTCATGTAAAACTTAATTTTTAGTGAATCTCAGAAGGCTGGAACTCCGGATTCTGAATCTGAACCCCGGGAGTCCCCCTCGGTACCCCCGAACCCTCAGATCAATTTCATCAATGCTTTTGCGAAATTAATGGCGGCTAATTCTGTCCACAATCTGATGTCTGTGAATAACGAATATGCGGCCAGATTCCGGATGCTGAATCTGAACGCCATGGCCCCCTCCATGGCCGCCTTCGGACAGCCACCGTTCGGGAAACAGATCCTGACCCCCTTCCTGGGCCCTTTTTTGAGGAACGACTCCAGCCACAGGATTCCCATTTGTCAGTTTTATTCACTTAATTAATTAATAATTGCCAGAGGACAATTCGAAGTTTCCGAAAATTCCGAAACTCTGAAAAGTGAATTTTTAAAGTTTTATGAAGTTCTTAGAATAATAGAAATTTCCAGAATTTATTAAAAATTAAGTTTTTCAAGTTTTCAAAAATTGTATCAAAAATTGTAAAATTATCCAAAAAAATGGAAATTATTTAAAAATTTTTTATTTTTTTAGAAAATTTAAATTTTTTGATTTCTTAATATTTTTAGAAATTTATTTTTTTTTTTATTTTAGAAAATTTTTAATTTTTTTTTATTTTAGAAAATTTTTATTTTTTTAGAAATTTTTGATTTTAGAAAATTTTGAATTTTTTTATTTTTCTTTGATTTTAGAAAATTTTTATTTTTTTTAGAAATTTTTGATTTTAGAAAATTTTGAATTTTTTTATTTTTCTTTGATATTAGAAAATTTTTTATTTTTTTGATTTTTTAGAAAATGTAGAAAATTAAAAATGACGTTGAAAATCAGATTTTTAAATTTTTGAAATTTCTCTTCGAGACCGTTTTTGATGAAAATTTAATTTTAAATTTTAACGATCTGGTTGTTTTAGCCAGTGGGATTCCAACTTTGAACAGACTTGTGTCGGTGAGTTCCGTGAGCAGCACGAGGTCTTCTTGTTCGTCTTCTGGAGGTCCCGGATCCGGTCCGACAATCCGGTCCTCAAATGTCAAAAAGTACCGTTGTGACATTTGTGACAAGACTTTCTCCAGAAGCAATACTCTCATTACTCACAAGGTTTGTTGAAGGTTTTAAAAAAGTAAACATATTACATTTCAGAGAATCCACACGGGAGAAAAGCCCTTCCGATGCGAACATTGCGGACGGGCCTTCCGTCAGCCGGGCAACTTGACCCGTCATCGACTTACCCATACTACGGTAGGTACAGTTTCCTTTCGGAATTTGTGGGGATCGTTAATCAACTAAAATCGTTTTTTAACAAAATTCAAAAATATTTAATTTTTAAGCTCAAAATTCAAAAATTAAAAATATCTAAAAATTAATTACAGTAATTCAGAAAAATAAATTTCTATTGATTTTTAAATAATTTTTTTTTATTATTTTTGACGAAAATTACAGTAATAAGATACTTTTATATAAAAGTTAAAAATCGAAAATATCAAAAATATCAAAAATATCTAAAAATTAATTACAATAATTCAGAAAAAATTAAATTTCTTTAACTTTTTAAATTTTTTTTATTATTTTTGAACAAAAAATATAGTAATAAGATACTTTTATATAAAATTTAAAAAATTTAAATATCTAAAAATTAATTATAGTAATTCAGAAAAAATTAAATTTCTTTAACTTTTTAAATTTTATTATTTTTGACGAAAATTACAGTAATAAGATACTTTTATATAAAAGTTAAAAAATTTAAATATTTAAAAATTGGTTATTTTAATTCCAAAAATTTTGAAAGAATTAATTTCAAAAATTTTTGAATTAAGTTTTCCCTCATCGATTATGTCCCTTGACGAATATTATAATTACCATTTATTTTGTCATATAAAAGTTCGACGATTAACTTGCAAAAATAATTTTAAATTTTATCACTGTAGATTTTAAAAAATCTTCGAAATTAATTTTTTTAATTTTAGTTACATCCTAGAACGAAATCTACAGTATCCTTGTAAATGAAAAGTTTGCTATTTAAATTTTAAAAATAAATTTAAAATTGATTACTGTAGTTTAAAAAAATTTAAAAATCTATTTTTTTCTAAAAATTTTTATTTCGAATTACATCCTAGAACGAAAACTACAGTATCCTTGTAAATGAAAAGTTTGATATTTAAATTTTAAAAATAAATATAAAATTGATTACTGTAGTTTAAGAAAATTTAAAAATCACTTTTTTGGAAATTTTTATTTTTAATTACATCCTAGAACGAAAACTACAGTATCTTTGTAAATGAAAAGTTTGATATTTAATTTTTAAAAACAAATATAAAATTGATTACTGTAGTTTAAAAAAATTTTAAAATCTATTATTCTAAAAATTTTTACTTCGAATTACATTCTAGAACGAAATCTACAGTATCCTTGTAAATGAAAAGTTTGCTATTTAGATTTTTAAAAAATATAAAATTGATTACTGTAGTTTAAAAAAACTTAAAAATCACTTTTTTCTAAATTTTTATTTTTAATTACATCCTAGAACGAAATCTACAGTATCTTTGTAAATGAAAAGTTTGATATTTAATTTTTAAAAACAAATATAAAATTGATTACTGTAAAATCATAAAAATCTATTTTTGTAATGTTTTTAAAAGTTATACATCTTTAAATAACTTTCATCAAAAGTAGTAGTAGTTGTTTATGCTTTTATATCCAAACTAGGATGATTATATTTAAAAATAACTAAAAATAATCGATTACTGTAGTTCCAAAAATCAAGAAAATTAAAAATTTTTTAAATATTTTTCCAACGAAAATTTTATTATTTTTATATTAAAATTTGAACAATTATGTTCAAAAATCAATGGTTACTGTAAATCGAAAAATTTCTAAAATTTAAATATTTAAAATTTTTTTATTTTTTTTAATTTTAATTTTAAATTTAAATATTTAAATTTTTTTATTTTTTATTTAATTTATATTTTTTTATTTTATATATTAAATTTGAATAATTTAGTTATATTCAATTTACTAAATATTATAATTTTTTATTTTTTTTTAATTTTTTTAAAATTTAATATTTTTAAAATTAATTTTATTTTTTATTTTATATTTCGTAATATGTTCTTGAACGTAAAATTGTAGTAGTGATTTTGCATTTATATATCTTAGGTAATATATTTGTTGAAAATATATAAATTGAAATTTTAAATTTAATAAAATAATTTATTTTTAATTTTATATTATTTTATAAAATGATATTTAAAAAATAATTTATTTAAAATAATTAAATTAGATAATTTTAAATTTTATAAATTAAATTTAAATTATTTTAATTAATAATTTAATAACGAATTATGTGAATTTTAAAAATTTTAAATTATTTTTTTATAATTTATTTTTTTATATATATTTTTCAACGATAATAGTAGTAATATTTTATATTGAATTTGGATAATTATGTTTAAAAATAACTAAAAATATCGTTATTTTTATTGCGCGGAAATTGGAAAGAATTAATTTTTTATGCTTCAATTTTTTCTGAATACGTCTTCAAATATATCCGGCAACGGAAATCGTAGTAGCAATTTATCTTTTTTTTAAAAAATTAAGCAATTAGTGTTAGGAAAATTTTTAAAAAAATAATAATTTAAAATTAGAAAATTTTTAAAAACATTTTTTTTTTTATTTAAAAAATTTTTAAAAACATTTTTTTAATTTTTTTTTTGAATTTTAAAATTTTTTTTTAATTTAGAAAATTTTTAAAAACATTTTTTAATTTAAAAAGTTTTAAAAATATTTTTTTTTATTTTTTTTATTTTTTAAAAATATTTTTTTTTACTTTTTTAATTACGATAATTATTGACGTTAATTTTATCAATTTGTTTCTTCACGTTAATTTTACGTAATTGAACGTTTAAAACCCCTAGGAAAAATCGATTACTGTAATTTGCGACAAATTTTCGAAAAATAGATTTTTTTAGTTTTTCTGAGTCATTGTGGCGTCTTCGGCCATATTTCCTGAGGAAAAGTATGATAATCCTTTGTTCTTTCACCTCAAAGTTAGATGGTTAAACCGTAAAATAAAAAATCAATTACTGTAATGTTGGGGAAATTGTTTAAAAAAACGATTTTTTGTTTTTTTTAATTTTATTCAAAAAATATCGAAAAATTTAGGTTACTGTAAAAAATTGAAAATTATTTAAAATTAAAAATATTTTTTTGGAATTTTAATTTTTTAGATTACTGTAGAATATTAGAAATTTACTAAAAATAAAAGTAATTTTTGGACTACTGTAAAAAGTTTAAAATTATTTAAAATTAAAAAAATCTATAATTTTAATTTCTCGTATTATTGTAAAAAGTTAAAAATTATTTAAATTATTTAAATTTTTTTTAAAATCTTTAATTTTTTAGATTACTGTAGAATATTGAAAGTTTACTAAAAATAAAAGTAATTTTTTGGATTACTGTAAAAAGTTAAAAATTATTTAAATTTTTTAAAAATCTTTAATTTCAATTTTTCGGATTACTGTAGAATATTGAAAGTTTACTAAAATAAAAGCAATTTTTGGATTATTGTAAAAAATTTAAAATTATTTAAAATTTTAAAAAATCTTTAATTTTTATTTTTTGGATTACTGTAAAAATTTAAAATTAAAAATAATTTTTTAAGTTTTAATTTTTGGATTACTGTAGGATGGTAATTAATGTTTTCAGGAAAAGCCGTTCGTCTGTACAGAATGTGGAAAAGCATTCAACCGTGCCAGCAACCTGCACACCCACATGCGGACCCACCTCCAGATCGGGTCGAGACTCCACTGCGGACTCTGCTCAAAGTCCTTTTCTCTGAAATCCGAATTGCGTTCGCACTACTGCACAGGTTTTTTGAATTTTTTTTATGTTTTTTAAAATTTTTTCAGGGAAATCCCTTCTTAGCTAAGTTCAAAACTCCATAGTACAAAGTCGTTGATGCACGAATCCACGTGCAGCCGGTAACTCGACTCACTTTCGTCTTCACCCCAAAGCTCCAAGCGAACAAATTAATTTTGCTTTAATAAAGGATCTCAAAAGGAATAAATGACTTTAATCACATTGCATTTTTGATTTTTAACTTTGAATTCCAAAATTCTAACTTGGCAGGATCCAGGGATTCTGTGTTGGTAGACTTCTGGGATTTCTTCCATCGACATGGTAGGATTTAGTTTTATCGACTTCTTAGATTAGATTTTGTATAGAATCGATGAATTCTGCATTGGTGGATTTCTATCGACTTCTTAGATTAATTTTGATAGGATTTTTAGATTCTGTGTTGGTAGACTTCTGGGATTTCTTCCATCGACATGGTAGGATTTAGTTTATCGACTTCTTAGATTAGATTTTGATAGGATTCTTAAATTCTGCATTGGTGGATTTCTATCGACTTCTTAGATTAGATTTTGTTAGGATTTTTAGATTCTGCATTGGTGGATTCTTCTGTCGACTTCTTAGATTGGATTGTAGTAGGATTTTTAGATTCTGCATTGGTGGATTTTCTTCATTAACTTAGTAGAAATCCCAA